>JAWDGP010006302.1:365000-574328 GCA_033675545.1 Elysia crispata | reverse complement strand
GAATTTTAGGTAGCGCTCAGCAGTGGTTAGGGTACGGCTTTTAAGTGAAAATGACCGAAACGCTTGAATAGGTAGGATTAGAACCATAGATTTATAGATGCTTCGGCACCCATCGCCTTGCCACTCAAAGAAAATATAGCTTATACCAATACGCCACTACGCTCCATAAAAAGAGAGTTTCATGGCGAAGGTATTTACTAAGCCTCCCTGAGTGACTTGCAATCTCGATTGGAAGAGCCCAAATCGCACCAAAGACAACCATTGAACCGGAAGCACCACACTTGCTATTGGACGCACAAACATCTAGGACGAACGATAACAATATGTATGCCTCAAATATATATTAGTTTCAAAATAATAATAATAATAATAATAATAATAATAATAATAATAATAATAATAATAATAATAATAATAATATATAAAGCTTGATAAAGAAAGAAAAAGAGTGAGGGAGAGAGAGAGATAGAAATAGAGATAGATAAATAGATAGGTAGAGAGAGAGAGAGAGAGAGAGAGAGAGAGAGAGAGAGAAACTATGTAAGATATAATAAGATGGAAATGTTTTTGTAGTAGCCTGCGAAATTTAAACTACAAAAATAGCTAAGCTTAGTAATGTTAATTTGAACCAAACTGTATTATGTTTTAAGCAGAGACCACACCAAACAGGGCTACTGACGTACTACACAGACCTGCGATGATGCTCAAAGCGACCAACTTATATTATGTAACACAAGTCAATATTGACAATTAAAAAAAACCATTTGTAGCATGGCCTTTGCTTTCAGCAGAATGAATGATAAAACATAAATGCCATTTTGTTAACTGACATAATAAAGGTACAAGAAAGTTAACATAATCGTCAATTAAAGGCATTGGGTATTCTAATTCTTCACCACTAACCATTGCGCAGGTTTATAATAAAAAAGTATATCATGTTTATTTCATATCTATATATAACTATAAAAGAGAAAAGGTTGGAGGTTGTTGTTCAAAAGCTTAAAAATGGCTAAACTTATAACTTTGAAATTTTGACTCAATCTGTGCTTACCTTAAAGAAAGTAGCTTTGGTGCCCGTTTGTGAATATAGAATGTACAAGAAAAAAAAACCCACGAAATTAGAGTGTTTCGTTTTTTTCTGTGCCATTTTGATGCTCTAATTTCCTTTTTCGTCGTTACTAATAATAAAGCTTTGATATTTTTCAATCTTTTTGAATGGAGGAAGCAAATTCTTGATACGAGAGAGAGAAACAGAGAGAGATAGAGAGACTCAAAGAGAGAGACATACAGAGAGAGAGACAGAGAGACAGAGAGAGACAGAGAGACAGAGAGACAGAGAGAGACAGAGAGACAGAGAGAGACAAAGAGATAGAGATACATAGAGAGAGAGAGAGTAATGCAAAGGTTCGTCCGAAAGTCCTACAGTCTTGCTACCTTTGAGAGATACCACTAAAAACAATTCTAGATGATCTAGTAAAGAGCTGAGTTGTTTTTTTCAGCAGATTCTGTGATATGCACCTGATTCTAGTGGAGCCTCTATAGCTTAGTACAGTGAAGAATCCAGACATCTAGGTATGTACATAGACCAAGATAAAGATCTAATTTTCATCTTCAGTAGTTCCTACAGTTCTGTAATCTATTACTGACCACAAAATGCTCGACCACTGGGTGAATATCAGACAAGATACAATGCGCCATCATGTACAGAAGTTGTCAACTCATGCCGAATGAACCGGTTAGACATGGAAATATCGTAATAAGTAAAAAAACAAATCAACTAAAACTGGTTTGTGAATAGCATCCAGCATATGACCCCCTACAATATTCCTTGCCGTTCCCTACTGAGAATAATGGATGAAGTCTTGTTGTAAAAATCAAGTAAGAAAGTCACAAGATCCAGTTCAACGGTTTTTAGCTTTTCATAAAAAAAAATTTCTGCCTATTCCGAATTTGCCAGGGTTCATCAGTTTTTTAGCCTTTTATTTGTAAACTCTAGATGTTCTTTAACTTAACTTT
The DNA here is from genome assembly GCA_033675545.1 of Elysia crispata. Taxonomy (NCBI): domain Eukaryota; kingdom Metazoa; phylum Mollusca; class Gastropoda; family Plakobranchidae; genus Elysia; species Elysia crispata. The sequence goes on along the minus strand of JAWDGP010006302.1, from coordinate 572,312 downwards.
TTTTGTTAGCTCTAAATTTGGTTGCATTATTCTTAAACTCAAATTCAGATAAGATCGTCTCTTGATTGTAAGGATCTTTATTATTATTATTATTTATTTCTCGATTTTTTTTAGTTTGATTAAATTCTCTTTCGCAGCTGTCCTTTCCTGGAAAGCTGTTTCGAAAACAGTTAAAGTTTCTTGAAATAAAAACAGTTGATGAGTGAGTTGTAATAGCAAATATGTCTAGCTAGATGGTTTCTTCCCACTGTGATCATATTGTAGTTTTTACGCCAGCAGCAAAACACAGAGAATATTTTTGTTTTTCAATTTTCATGCTACAATGTTGTGTCAAGTTCAGAGAATGATAACGACAACTTGAAGAAATTAACGTAAGGGTTGTAGTTTTGTTTCCGCAAACTCGCTCCTTAAGTATCTCTGCATAATTAGCTTACTAGTAGGCAGGTAAAGGTTAGGTGGTGGAGCATTCGACTGACGAAAATAAGGTCTCGCGTTTGAGGCCTGCTTAGATCATCCTGTGGTGGGCTCTGATTTTATCAGCACTACCGTGTCTCGGCGGAGAGACAACGTTTACACACATGATTATTCCAAAAACTTATGAGACATTGAGTTAAAAAAATTCATTATGGTCATTACGGGTTTTAATTTTTATAGAATATAGGCTACACGCAGGAAGTCGAATTGATGTATACCTGACAGACGTATCCAGTATCATATAATGTCTAATAATGAAATTACATGCTCTCGAGAGCCTGACTGTAATTTTTGTCTATCTTTTTCCTTTTTTTCATTTTTAATATTGTTTTACAAACGCCTCTACGATAGTGCAAGAGTTCTTTCTTGTCGGGTTATAAAATCAATCAAGGTTAATTGGGTATCTGGGGCAATGAAGCTCCAAGTTCTTTGTTCCTGTAATTGATCTGGTGCTCGGTGATAATGATAAATTTACATTGCGTCGAAGGAGAAATGGTTTAATGTTCATCTTCTAGAAACTTCTAATTATTAAAATAGAAAGAAATGCAGGAAAGTAATTGACAAATTAAACACATCTTTGAGTGTTGAAGAAGACAAAAAAGATTTAGTGTAAGTATTTGGATAAAGTTATGTACATTGACATCCTAATCATAACAGTCTATGGCTGTTAATTGGATCTCCCAATTACTAAAGGGAATGGCCTCCCTTGGCGCTAGGCAAATATCACTCCACGCTGGGTATGCAGTACTTTTTGCCTACACCAAGCATACAATTGATTACCACTTGATTAGAGCGGTTGTCTAAATTGCGCCCACTGACAAACAAATACAGGTACCAACAAGCTTGTAGACCACAGGGAGACAGGTGCTGATCGTAAATTATCTCACGAAGTCTTAAAGTAAATAGCTGTCGTAAATTGAAAGACGTAATCTGCAAATTTATATAATGGGTTACCTGTACTGGCCCAAATAACTACGCCCTGCACAAATACACTCGCCACTAGTCGATGAAACCAATCGTTCAACAGCTTTTAGATTTAAAAAAGGTGGGCAAACCCTGTTGCTATGTTAAATACCACCTTTGTTTCAAACAGTATTGGACAATGCTTGCTATAATTACTTGCAAATTGTAAAGCCGATCGTATAACACGTAACCAAGATCTAAATTTGAGATTTCAGTTTTGATTGAGAAAAATTTCAAATCGAAGAGAAAAGAAAAGTAAAATAAAGATCAAAGCGGTCAAATCTTTTGACGAAGAAGATTTTGTCCATACTTATAATTTAGACTGAGCTTTTTTAAAATCTCTTCAGTTACGTTATAAATTATATTATTTAATTTTAAGATAATAATACTATTGAATCAAAGCTTTGAAAAGCACGTTTAAGAATGTTTTCTCTATTTGTCAGTACTTCTATATCTTGTGCTAAAGTACAATGTCAGTTGCACATATAAGCAAAAAGCATCAGCTTGGGAGGTCTGAAACTGATCAAAGCATTTAAGCATATTTTGTTCCCTATTCATTGCTATTTTCAATCTATTTGGGGCGTAAATAATAATAATAATAATAATAATAATAATAATAATAATAATAATAATAATAATAATAATAATAATAATAATAATAATAATAATAATAATAATAATAACAATATGTCGCAAAACTATTCAAAAGATGCTTTCGACAGGGTTAATTCTATCGTTTTCTTCTTAATCTGGAACTAAAATTAACTCTACATAAAGATAACAAATAGAGGCGTAATTCTAAAGTTGCACACCCTAAATTAAATAGTGATACTATAAGACCATTCTTAGCAATTTTCTAAGTACACAACATTTCCAAATTTTTAGAAATCTAATAGAACCGTTGAGCTTTACAGACAAAAGATCTTCACGGCCGACACATATTTTAATAGAACTACAATGACTCTGAACGTTACCCAACCCTCACATGAGCTGCACAATGTGCCGAGTTCATCAACAGGCGGAGATCTTATAACTGGAGCTCAGCTCTACTTTATCCTGCTGACCACCAGTGCTTTAACTCAGGTGTTCAACATAGGTGGAGTGATCACAAACGTAATCAACATAGCTGTGTTTGTGAAGCTTGGCTTCAATGAGTCGTCAAACATCAGCCTGCTAACTCTGGCGTTGTGCGACCTACTTTCAACCATCTTGACCATATGGGGAACAGTCTGTGTCACCCCGGGATTCAGTGACGCCGAGTTACCGTTCCTGCCGACGGAAATAGCCCACTTGACCGGCGGAGCATTGTCAATGTTCATCTTACGGTGTTCGGCGTGGATCACCGCATTCATCAGTTTCGAGAGGTGTCTGTGTATCTTGATACCTTTGAAGGTTAAGAAATGGGTCACTCCAAAGATGTCCACTGCCGTTGTTTTGGCCATCTCTATCACAACCATCGGGCCCTACATCGGGGTCCACTGGAGATGGACCTTCAAGTGGAAGTTTTTGCTGGGACGGAACGCCACTATCCTGGGCGTGACCGTAGTGGACACCCCGTTATTGAACCTCAAGGAAAAGATTGACAACATCATTTTCGGCGCCATTCAACCGATTATTGCTTTCTTTACTGTTCTCGTCTGTACTGTGTTCCTTGTCGTCTACCTCAGACGAAGCTCTCAATGGCGGAAATCAATGGCGTCTGCCGGTGGAAAGACAGGAGGGGGAGATAATTCTTTTCAGTTTGAAATGAAACAAAATATTTCCAGAAAAGAAGAGAAGGTGGTGAGACTGGTAACTTCCATAGCAACTATATTCATCGTGTGTTATACTCCCAACACACTCGTGATTCTACACATGGCCATATTTCCATCGTTTTCGTTATTTGGCCAACACAGAAATACCTTCCTTATGCTCTTTTTAGTTTCAGTCTTAGCCAATTCAGTTAGCGCAAGTGTTAATATCTTCATTTACTATAACATGGGAACCAGATATAGGAATGCGCTTCGCCTTATGTTTCATTTCGATTCAGAAGATTCTCTAAAGTAGCAGAATAAAAGCTTAGGTACTGTTCTTACTCGAGATCTTGTTTTCCTTTTTTATCAAATGTATAGCCATCATTTTTTTGCAGTGAAAACATTTAAGTATCTTGTATTGGATAAAAATTTGCATTTCAAGTCTTAAAACGGAAGTGTTTTTATAGATGAGGTTCTCACGGTGGTGTTGAATATAAGTTACTGATAATTCTGGTTATTGTAATTAATACCTCTAGTACTTTGCAAGACATCACTCCAACTAATTCAGTATTACTGGGCACTAGCTGTGTACAAATTCCTCTCTTTTTCTTCAGTTGTGTTTCTTAGACCGGCAATGTTTCTTAATACAGTCAGTACTCATGGTATAGAGATTCATTTTGTCAAGAATAAATTAACGTCCTAGTTATTCATGCCTTCCGTATCAATGACTGTTAGGAATGTAAAGTTTGGAAATCTAAAAGATGTTTACATAGAATAAATTGTTTAAATTGTGAAACTTCAACCATTATTTACGAGGGCATATTGATAAGTTTTGCCTCCAAGTCCATAACTTTGGAAATAATGAAGACAAACAAATGATACTTACACCAAATGAAAGGTCATTTTATTTAGCACCAGATGACATATCATTTTTCAACATAATCACTGTCCCGTTCGATACAGAGCCGCCACCGACGTACGACCTGTTGGATGCCGTCAGCGAAGAAGTCAGCAGTCTTGTCTCTGCACCAAGAAAGAACAGCATTCTTCACATCTTCGTCTGTCTCGTAACGGTTGACCTTGAGGTAATCCTTGAGTTTTGGAAAAAGGAAGAAATCGCTCGGAGCAAGATCTGGGCTATAAGGCGGGTGCGTTAATGTCCGGAGGCCTAAACGATCTAAAGCCGTGCGAGTTTCCAAACTTGTGTGAGGGCGAGCGTTGTCGTGATGGATGATGGAAACTTTCTCACTCCTTACCCGTCGCAACCTCGCTTTCAGTTTCTCCAGTGTGTTCACATATTTCGTAGAATTCACGGTGTTGCCTTGTTCCAAAAATTCTGTGTGAACCACACCCTCACTGTCCCAAAAGATCGTGAGAAGCACCATCATCCATCACGACAACGCTCGCCCTCACACAAGTTTGGAAACTCGCACGGCTTTAGATCGTTTAGGCCTCCGGACATTACCGCACCCGCCTTATAGCCCAGATCTTGCTCCGAGCGATTTCTTCCTTTTTCCAAAACTCAAGGATTACCTCAAGGGCAACCGTTACGAGACAGACGAAGATGTGAAGAATGCTGTTCTTTCTTGGTGCAGAGACAAGACTGATGACTTCTTCGCTGACGGCATCCAACAGGTCATCCGTCGGTGGCGGCTCTGTATCGAACGGGATGGTGATTATGTTGAAAAATGATATGTCATCTGGTGCTAAATAAAATGACCTTTCATTTGGTGTAAGTATCATTTGTTTGTCTTCATTATTTCCAAAGTTATGGACTTGGAGGCAAAACTTATCAATATGCCCTCGTACAAGTTGACTTTTTTCATATCTCGGTTTGTGTTCGGATTTAACATAAAAAGGAAACAACTCCTGCAGGAGGATTATATTGTTTTTAGTAGTTGTCTGTAGCTTAACCAACCAGCAGAAGGATTGAGCTTAATCTGAGCTCAAAACATATGTACTTCTAATTTTTGGTTTTTGCTCCTTTCTATATAGATCTAACTCGATTTTTTCATTTCTTTTTTTTCATCTTAATCTATTTGATTTTAAAGCCTAAGTCGTTTCGTACAAGCATTCAGAAAATGAGACGGAAAGTAAATCGTGATTCTTATAAACAAACAATGTTTATCAGACTTGCATTTGTTCAAGTTAACAGATTGTGATATTAATTTTGACAAATTTAGGTTCAGTCTCCCTCTTTAATAGCGAAAAGTTTTGTGAACAGCTTCCTCAGACATTGATGAAACAAACAGAGAATGATACTTTATTTTTTTCACCAAAACTAAGGTGGATTTCAGCCAGTATTTATTCAAAAGAAACATGTGAAAAACGAAAAACCATAAGACTATTTGGAATGATTTTGGTTTCATAAAGTTTTATAAAAAAATTGCAGGCTATATAGTAAAATTGAAAAAAAGGCATTTTGTTATAGATCAAGGTAAATCCAGAACCTAATCGTTAGGAAAAAAATATTTTCGTAAAAAGTTACATATTTCGACGATTTTACATTACAATAAGGAAAAGATCAATTACTTCAGATAAACGCTTAAACTTCTGTGTAAATGAAGCTAAAAACAAAAACAAAAAGAAATCTCCATAACTGTAAGATTGAAAAGACATTGACACTCTGATTGATGACAGGCGGAACTAGCTCTGATAAAATAATTCTAGTATGTGAAGTTCAGTGAGCTCTTTGCCAAATTTTCTTTCATTATAAAAGCACATTTCTCCCGCCCCCTCCCCCCCCCGCCTCTCTCTCTCTCTCTCTCTCTCTCTCTCTCTCTCTCTCTCTCTCTCTCTCTCTCTCTCTCTCTCTCTCTCTCTCTCTCTCTCTCTCTCTCCCTCTCTCACATACACGCTCCTGTCTGCGAAGCATCCTATTAACTCTCCAACAAAAGTCCCTGTATCTCCTGCAATGTGGTTAGATAACTTTCGAGCCAGTTGTCAGGTGAAACTAAGCCGTCAGATTCAAGAATTTAATATGACAGATAACCTTTTGTAGAAGAAAGGTGTCATAATGCCAGAGCAAAGTTATTGTTTTAAGTTATTAGGTGAACACCGACATAACAACGTTTGGAACTGATAAAGTATTTCCGCCAAGGATAAGGCCACGTGAATAACTGAAGGTTAGTCTACAGCCAATCTTAACAGAGAGGCGAGAAGAGCAAAGTGATGTCGTATTAAGTGCACTGGAGTTTCGAGGGATATTTTTCATTATAACCTGTGTACAATGAAATATCCAATCGTCTCTTTAAAGCTAGTATTACTTATATCACCTTTGGACTAGACTATGAAGTTAGAGCAGCCAACATCTGCTAACTAAGGTGCTCGTGTACAGAACAATCATGACGACATCGCAGACATTTGGTTTCGAGGTCTGAACTGCATAAATGCGCCAGAGAAAGCAACTGCACACATTCGATTATCTCAGGATAACGATATTCTAGAGGCAAGGTAGGATGACCAATTAATAGAGACAAAACATGGCAAATCAACCATAACTAGAATCTCGAATCTGACAGCGATGTCATGCTGAACTAGCTCTCATCTAAAGCTAGACTCTAAAAGACACCACATAGCAGATGCGGATGACAAGCTGAGCTAGCTCGCATCTAAAGCTACACTCTGTGCGATGCCAGGCTGAACTAGCTCTGATCTAAAGCTAGATTGTGTAAAACAGTACACAGCTGACGGCGATAACAGGTTGGACTATCTCTGATCTGAAGTCAGACTCTGTGAGACATTACACAGTTCATGACTAGTCTGAGAGGTGAAGAACAACTTGACCAAGCTAGTAATGGCCTTCAAATTTGCAGAACTAGATCTCACAATAGTTAAACTGATCATGGAAAAATAAATAAAATAATTATCGTATGCAGTAAACCCAGGCTTTTCTTTATGTATAAAATCTTTTTCTCTCTACTCCTTGTTACCTTCTCTCTTTCTCTCTCTCTCTCTCTGTATCTCTCTCTCTCTCTTCCCTATCTCTGTCTCACACACACAAACATACACCCCTATAGGAAGTATTCAATCACCTTTCTTCTGAAACTTTATTTTTCTTGTGGTAATGTTTTCAGACACTTTCAGAGCATTTGCCTGGTAAACTCAGTCGTCACAGTCAAGTCTTCCATATTACAGATTAGCTTTTGGATAAGGAAGGTGTCATAAAGCTAGAGAAAAAAAGTATTGTATAAGATTATGTGAACACAAGCATTACCACTTCTGGAAACGATAGAGTAATACCGCTAAAAGCCAGGTCACAATAATAACTAAATAGTATTCATAACACCATAAAGTGCACTGGTGGTCGATTGGTATTTGTAGTTGTGACCTGGGTACATTTATTATAGCCTGAACAATGAGATATCCAAGCGTGTCTTTAAAGCTGGTGTTTCTTAAGACACCTCTGGACTAGACTGTGAAGTTAGCGCAGCCTACATCTGCTAACTAAGGTGCTCGAGTACAGAACAATCATACTCACATCGCAGACATTGGGTTGGGAGTTCTGGACTCCATGAATATCAGATTTGTATTACTATTTACAAGGATTATGAGAAACCCCGCCAACTGGCTGTCGAAAGTCATTTCAATACTAAACAAAACCAATAGTGCATGAGCATTTACTTTTCTTTTTATTCTTTTTATAAATATCAATTTAATCATCACTGACAATGTTTTTCTCATTATAACATAGACATTTATCTACATGCCTCTATTTTTCGGTTTATTGAATATATATCTACATCTACTTTTTTTGTTGAGGAATGTACAAATTTCAATGAAACGGATTATCTCTTGCCTTTAGAATGTCATTAAAAATTCAAACTTGCTTGGTTCTCTTGCTTCCTTTTTTATCTTGTTTTTTCCACATGTATTGTTTGCGCAATACATTTTTTTGTTTGCATGACAAAAATTGTTCTGAAATTCTTTTTACATATTTTTTTACACTCCACAAATATAAAATATTCATCCTCTTAAGTATCGCATTTGCCTATATAGGATACAATGCAGTTTTGGGCGATGTATTTATTGTTTTACCAAGTGCACAGGTAGTGTATAAATCAAGAAACAAGAACAAACTGATTTTAATATTATATTTGAATCTCCTGATGTAACAGTGAAGGTTTGGGAAGGAAAAAAATTGGTTCAGTCAATTCATTATATTCATATATATCAACTAAGCCATGTTACACGATCGTTCGAATTATATTGGTTTAATGTGTAAAGATTGGTCCTATTTAGCCATTTTCTATAAATAATCGTAAATTGAGTTGTTTTCAAAAATGTATTTGAACTTTTCCAAAAGCAAAATTATGCGCAAATATGTACCATATTATCTTTCTCTGGCCTTCGTGTATTTGGACATAAAAATTTACTTAAGACCACTGCTTTTGTACATATTTTTAGTTTTACAGCCAAGTTTTTCTGCCTCTTCATTATCATCTGAATTTAAGCATCACTTCTCAAACCATTAGAAACCTACTGGTGTATGGTTTTTCAATCTGCTGGTATTAAATTGGTTACATCATCTATAAATGGAAGGAATGTTTGTACTTCTTGGGTAATGGACTCCTTCTAAATTGTTACAAGTGAGATAGTGCAAATTTTGAAGAAAAAAAAATGTGTGCCATGTTCTGTAGCCATGTTGAACAAACTGTTGAACGTTTGACTGAATTTTTTGTAAGGTAAATCATTGTCTACTCGTGATCTATGGGACACAAACGCTGCGTGTAAGAGCAAAACTGTTCATCATAAGAGTCTGGAACTCATCTCGATCTACTTGTAAGTTTCATTTAGTGTTTGGTATATATGGAATTCTGAGATATTTGTCACACCAGCAGGGCTGAGTATGAGACCCCACACTCATTCGCTCACAATCGACTGATAAAAAATTGGTGGTCAACTTTAGGATCATGAAGACTGATGCATGTGAATGTAACATTCGAACAAACAGGATCTGCAGTTTATCCAAAATAAGTTTTAATGGATAGGATTGGCTGTTTTGAATAATACTATAGAAGCTTAGATGATATTTGTGTCAACTGGAAAAACATACGCTGTTTTTTATCAACTTAAAACATCAAAAACACAAAAAAGGAACAAAAAACATGAGATGAAAAGCAACCCAAGGATTTCATTTACAACATTTTTATATTTATGTGAATATCATTTCAGAACAAAATCAAAACTCATTTCACATTTTTTACACAACTGAAGAGAAATAATGATGATAATAATAATAAAAAGTGGTAGTAATATTAATAATAATAATAATAAGAAGAAGAAGAAGAAGAAGAAGAAGAAGAAGAAGAAGAAGAAGAAGAAGAAGAAGAAGAAGAAGAAGAAGAAGAAGAAGAAGAAGAAGAAGAAGAAGAAGAAGAAGAAGAAGAAGAAGAAGAAGAAAAGTAAAAAATAATAATATAAACCCTGTGTTAGAATATTATGATACTCAGGAAGCAAATTTTAATTGTTTTTAGTTTAAAGCGTTTGGTTGAAAAAGCACTGAATGCAAGAGACTTAACCTGGTACAGAGAGACACATCATCACACAGTATCTATTGGGTTCTGAAAGAGATATAACTGTTATTGTTGTGGTTCATTTTTCTTCAATATAGTAGTTTGCAACACATTACACTGTATCTGCTGGGCTCTGGAGGAGATAAAACTATTATTGTTGTGGTTCATTTTTCTTCAATATAGTAGTTTGCAACACATTACACTGTATCTGCTGGGCTCTGGAGGAGATAAAACTATTATTGTTGTGGTTCATTTTTCTTCAATATAGTAGTTTGCAACACATTACACTGTATCTGCTGAGCTCTAGAGGAGATAAAACTATTATTGTTGTGGTTCATTTTTCTTCAATATAGTAGTTTGCAACACATTACACTGTATCTGCTGGGCTCTGTAGGAGATAAAATTATTATTGTTGTGGTTCATTTTTCTTTAATATGGTAGCTGTAAATACGATACACTGTATCTGCTGTTGTTAACTCAACACAGCAGATGATCTCTGTGGAGAGATAAAATGAAACTGGGGCTGCTTAAACGATTGCACCCAGATTTACTTTACTTTTTTGCTTCATTTAAACAATTAAATCATGAAAATGTGAGTAGACTTCCTATGTTTCAAAGTTTCATATATTTTAAAACTGTACTAAGAGTGGCTATGGAGGAGATAATTCTGTTTAATGTAAAAAAAAATTCTTTTTTTTCTTTTTTTTTTTTTTTTCATTTTCTTCTGTGGCTCTGAATGTGGCTCGCAAGGAGCTCTGGAGATAAATCTGTATTTGTTGTGAAGTTTTTTTTCCCATTTCTTTTCTTTAGGAATTTGTATGGCTCTTGAGAGTTTTTGTTGTAATTTTTTCCCACGCTGTGTTATGGCTCTGAAGGAGATTTAACTGTTATTGTATTTTTCAATTTTCTTCTCTGTGGTAGTTTTGAACACATTACACTGTATCTGCTGTGTTTTAGCTCAGCACTACATATGATCTCTGTGGAGAGATAAATAAAACTAGGGATGCTTAAACAATTGCATCCAGATTCAGTTTATTTTTTTTAGCCTAAGATCTTTGCTTCATTTAAGGAATGACATAATAAAAATGTGAGCAGAGTTCCAATTCTCCAAGGTTTTCTATCTTAAAAAGCCCAACTACGAGTGGCTGTGGAAAAGACAATGCTGTTCAATATAAAACTTTTTTTTTTCAATTAGTTCTGTGGCTTCAGATGTGGTTCTTAAGGAGCTCTGGAGATAAGGCTTTATTTGTTGTAAAGTTTTTTTCTCCTTTCTTTTTCCTTTATAAAGTTGGATGGCTCTTGAGAGTTATTGTTGTAATTTTTTCTCATGCTGTAGTATGGGTCTGGAGCACATATAACTGTTTTTGCTGTGATTCACTTTTCTTCAATATGGTAGTTTGGAACACATTACACTCTATCTACTGAGCCCTGGAGGAGAAAACTATATTGTTCTGGTTTACTTTTCTTCAATGTGGTAGTTTGGAACACATTACACTCTATCTACAGAGCCCTGGAGGAGATAAAACTATGTTGTTCTGGTTTACTTTTCTTCAATGTGGTAGTTTGGGACACATTACACTCTATCTACTGAGTCCTGGAGGAGATAAAACTATATTTTTCTGGTTTACTTTTCTTCAACGTGGTAGTTTGGAACACATTACACTCTATCTACTGAGCCCTGGAGGAGATAAAACTATATTGTTCTGGTTTACTTTTCTTCAATGTGGTAGTTTGGAACACATTACACTCTATCTACTGAGTCCTGGAGGAGATAAAACTATATTGTTCTGGTTTACTTTTCTTCAATGTGGTAGTTTGGAACACATTACACTCTATCTACTGAGCCCTGGAGGAGATAAAACTATATTGTTCTGGTTTACTTTTCTTCAATGTGGTAGTTTGGAACACATTACACTCTATCTACTGAGTCCTGGAGGAGATAAAACTATATTGTTCTGGTTTACTTTTCTTCAATGTGGTAGTTTGGAACACATTCCACTTTATCTACTGAGTCCTGGAGGAGATAAAACTATATTGTTCTGGTTTACTTTTCTTTAATGTGGTAGTTTGGAACACATTACACTTTATCTACTGAGCCCTGGAAGAGATAAAACTATATTGTTCTGGTTCACTTTTCTTCAATATGGTAGTTTGGAACACATTACACTCTATCTACTGAGTCCTGGAGGAGATAAAACTATATTGTTCTGGTTTACTTTTCTTCAATGTGGTATTTTGGAACACATTACACTCTATCTACTGAGTCCTGGAGGAGATAAAACTATATTGTTCTGGTTTACTTTTCTTCAATGTGGTAGTTTGGAACACATTCCACTTTATCTACTGAGTCCTGGAGGAGATAAAACTATATTGTTCTGGTTTACTTTTCTTCAATGTGGTAGTTTGGAACACATTCCACTCTATCTACTGAGCCCTGGAAGAGATAAAACTATATTGTTCTGGTTTACTTTTCTTCAATCTGGTAATTTGGAACACATTCCACTCTATCTACTGAGTCCTGGAGGAGATAAAACTATATTGTTCTGGTTTACTTTTCTTCAATGTGGTAGTTTGGAACACATTCCACTTTATCTACTGAGTCCTGGAGGAGATAAAACTATATTGCTCTGGTTTACTTTTCTTCAATGTGGTAGTTTGGAACACATTACACTTTATCTACTGAGCCCTGGAAGAGATAAAACTATATTGTTCTGGTTCACTTTTCTTCAATATGGTAGTTTAGAACACATTACACTCTATCTACTGAGTCCTGGAGGAGATAAAACTATATTGTTCTGGTTTACTTTTCTTCAATGTGGTATTTTGGAACACATTACACTCTATCTACTGAGTCCTGGAGGAGATAAAACTATATTGTTCTGGTTTACTTTTCTTCAATGTGGTAGTTTGGAACACATTCCACTTTATCTACTGAGTCCTGGAGGAGATAAAACTATATTGTTCTGGTTTACTTTTCTTCAATGTGGTAGTTTGGAACACATTGCACTCTATCTACTGAGCCCTGGAGGAGATAAAACTATATTGTTCTGGTTTACTTTTCTTCAATGTGGTAGTTTGGAACACATTACACTCTATCTACTGAGTCCTGGAGGAGATAAAACTTTATTGTTCTGGTTTACTTTTCTTCAATGTGGTAGTTTGGAACACATTCCACTTTATCTACTGAGTCCTGGAGGAGATAAAACTATATTGTTCTGGTTTACTTTTCTTCAATATGGTAGTTTGGAACACATTACACTCTATCTACTGAGTCCTGGAGGTGATAAAACTATATTGTTCTGGTTTACTTTTCTTCAATGTGGTATTTTGGAACACATTACACTCTATCTACTGAGTCCTGGAGGAGATAAAACTATATTGTTCTGGTTTACTTTTCTTCAATGTGGTAGTTTGGAACACATTCGACTTTATCTACTGAGTCCTGGAGGAGATAAAACTATATTGTTCTGGTTTACTTTTCTTCAATGTGGTAGTTTGGAACACATTACACTCTATCTACAGAGCCCTGGAGGAGATAAAACTATGTTGTTCTGGTTTACTTTTCTTCAATGTGGTAGTTTGGGACACATTACACTCTATCTACTGAGTCCTGGAGGAGATAAAACTATATTTTTCTGGTTTACTTTTCTTCAACGTGGTAGTTTGGAACACATTACACTCTATCTACTGACCCTGGAGGACATAAAACTATATTGTTCTGGTTTATTTTTCTTCAATGTGGTAGTTTGGAACACATTACACTCTATCTACTGAGTCCTGGAGGAGATAAAACTATATTGTCCTGGTTTACTTTTCTTCAATGTGGTAGTTTGGAACACATTACACTTTATCTACTGAGCCCTGGAAGAGATAAAACTATATTGTTCTGGTTCACTTTTCTTCAATATGGTAGTTTGGAACACATTACACTCTATCTACTGAGTCCTGGAGGAGATAAAACTATATTGTTCTGGTTTACTTTTCTTCAATGTGGTATTTTGGAACACATTACACTCTAACTACTGAGTCCTGGAGGAGATAAAACTATATTGTTCTGGTTTACTTTTCTTCAATGTGGTAGTTTGGAACACATTCCACTTTATCTACTGAGTCCTGGAGGAGATAAAACTATATTGTTCTGGTTTACTTTTCTTCAATGTGGTAGTTTGGAACACATTGCACTCTATCTACTGAGCCCTGGAAGAGATAAAACTATATTGTTCTGGTTTACTTTTCTTCAATCTGGTAGTTTGGAACACATTCCACTCTATCTACTGAGTCCTGGAGGAGATAAAACTATATTGTTCTGGTTTACTTTTCTTCAATCTGGTAGTTTGGAACACATTCCACTCTATCTACTGAGTCCTGGAGGAGATAAAACTATATTGTTCTGGTTTACTTTTCTTCAATGTGGTAGTTTGGAACACATTCCACTTTATCTACTGAGTCCTGGAGGAGATAAAACTATATTGCTCTGGTTTACTTTTCTTCAATGTGGTAGTTTGGAACACATTACACTTTATCTACTGAGCCCTGGAAGAGATAAAACTATATTGTTCTGGTTCACTTTTCTTCAATATGGTAGTTTGGAACACATTACAATCTATCTACTGAGTCCTGGAGGAGATAAAACTATATTGTTCTGGTTTACTTTTCTTCAATGTGGTATTTTGGAACACATTACACTCTATCTACTGAGTCCTGGAGGAGATAAAACTATATTGTTCTGGTTTACTTTTCTTCAATGTGGTAGTTTGGAACACATTCCACTTTATCTACTGAGTCCTGGAGGAGATAAAACTATATTGTTCTGGTTTACTTTTCTTCAATGTGGTAGTTTGGAACACATTGCACTCTATCTACTGAGCCCTGGAGGAGATAAAACTATATTGTTCTGGTTTACTTTTCTTCAATGTGGTAGTTTGGAACACATTCCACTTTATCTACTGAGTCCTGGAGGAGATAAAACTATATTGCTCTGGATTACTTTTCTTCAATGTGGTAGTTTGGAACACATTACACTTTATCTACTGAGCCCTGGAAGAGATAAAACTATATTGTTCTGGTTCACTTTTCTTCAATATGGTAGTTTGGAACACATTACACTCTATCTACTGAGTCCTGGAGGAGATAAAACTATATTGTTCTGGTTTACTTTTCTTCAATGTGGTATTTTGGAACACATTACACTCTATCTACTGAGTCCTGGAGGAGATAAAACTATATTGTTCTGGTTTACTTTTCTTCAATGTGGTAGTTTGGAACACATTCCACTTTATCTACTGAGTCCTGGAGGAGATAAAACTATATTGTTCTGGTTTACTTTTCTTCAATGTGGTAGTTTGGAACACATTGCACTCTATCTACTGAGCCCTGGAGGAGATAAAACTATATTGTTCTGGTTTACTTTTCTTCAATGTGGTAGTTTGGAACACATTCCACTTTATCTACTGAGCCCTGGAAGAGATAAAACTATATTGTTCTGGTTTACTTTTCTTCAAGGTGGTAGTTTGGAACACATTGCACTCTATTTAATGAGCCCTGGAGGAGATAAAACTATATTGTTCTGTTTTACTTTTCTTCAATGTGGTAGTTTGGAACACATTGCACTCTATATACTGAGCCCTGGAGGAGATAAAACTATATTGTTCTGGTTTACTTTTCTTCAATCTGGTAGTTTGGAAAACATTACACTCTATCTACTGAGTCCTGGAGGAGATAAAACTATATTGTTCTGCTTTACTTTTCTTCAATGTGGTAGTTTCGAACACATTCCACTCTATCTACTGAGCCCTGGAGGAGATAAAACTATATTGTTCTGGTTTACTTTTCTTCAATGTGGTAGTTTGGAACACATTACACTGTATCTGCTGAATGTAAGTTCAGCACTACATATGATCTCTGGGGACAGATAAACTTAAACGGGGGATGCTTAAACGACTGCACCCGATTATGTTTACTTTTTTGCTCGAGATATGGTCTTTGCTTGATTTAAAGAATGACATCATGAAAATATAAGTAGATATCCAATGGTTTCAAATATTTCAAAACTCTTAATAAGTGGCTGTGAAGGAGACAATTCTGTTCAATGTAAAAACTTTTTTTCTTTTATTTTTATCTGGATCATGTAAGTAAAAAAGAGAGGTATCAAGACCATTAATTTTTTTTAGTTTTAAAAGCCTCTTTAAAAACACACACGGACCCCAGATTCAGCTATTTGACACCAGGTTGCAGTTTGTAGAACGGAATTTTTAGCATTTTTAGATAAAAGACTAAATCTTTTTGGAATAATTCCATACTTTTCCAATATGTTTTAGTTCCTTATTAGAAAGCTTTGAATTCTCGCATAAAGTGCATAAAAATGCATTGCTTTCGGGGAATTCTTAGTCGGCAGATATTATAATAAAAGTTTTTAAAACAATTTGTAAACCTAAAAGTAAAATCCAGATTTACCTAGTTGTAGATCTTAACCTTTTGATTTGAGTTTAGCTGATGTAAATATCTAGGCCCTAGATCTAGAATCTATGTCGAAGCAATCTTTTTAGATTCTTTACTTAGATCTTACACTATATCATCTAGATCTAGATCTATTCCAGATTGTTTTAGATCTGCCGCCGCCTACATTGTGTGCGTACTTTTAGTTTCATTTTCGCCATCTCTGCGCAGCTGTGCTTACAGGAAAAAGTTTCACATTCGCCTTTTTCTTTTAAGATAATAATAATAATCACATTTTTGCCTTCATTTTAGAAAAAATTCTATTTTGCTGAAAAATAATATTACCACTCCAATCTTTAGGGCAGTGTACAACTTTATGCCAAATTAGACGTTCCTATGTAGTCTAGAAATGGTCCGTTAGGTGGGCTTCATTTTTCGCCTAGCTCCATTATATAGACAAGCATGATTACCCGTTCAAATCAACAGGTTAGGAAGACAAATTATACACTGAAGAAGAGTAAAGTTCACAAATATATCAGAATTATATCGTCGGAATCTCTCCTGGAGCCATACCACTACACGAAAATAAAAATGTACAATGATAGCTCTCAACTACATAAACTGATAAAGATAAAAATGGAAAAAGAAAACAAAAGAAAACTTTACAATTAATACAGACTAAATCCAGAGCCACAGAGCTACATAAAGAATTTTTTTTAAACTCTTTGAATAATACTTTTAATACTGTAACAGAATTGTCTCCTCCACAGCCACTTATCATACGGTTTTGAAATATAATTTTTAAAGAACCTTAAAACATTGGAATTCTTCTCACATACTCGTGGCGTCATTCTTTAAATGAACTTTTTAAAGCAAAGATCTCAAGCAAAAAAGTAAACAAAATGTGGGAGAAATCGCTCAGGCAGCCCTTGTTTTAGTTTATCTCTTCACGAAATATATATGTATGTGGTTCTGAACTGACACACAACAGATACAGTGTTATGTGTTTCAAACCACCATATTGAAGAAAAGTGAACAACAACCATAACAAAAACAGTTAATATCTCCTCCAGACCCATACCAGTTCATGAAAAAATACAATAATAACTCTCAAAGCCATACAACTACAGAAAGAAAACAAACAACCAAAAAAAAAAAAACTTTACAAAAAATTCAGCCGTATCTCCAGAGCCAGAGAACTACATGAAAATGTAAAAAAAACGTGTTTCAATGATAAATGTATGAAAAAGAATATAAGAACCATGAAACATTGAAATTCTTCTCATGTTTTATTGAAGACCTTCTTTAAATGTCTCTGTCTATGTGTGTGTCTATCTCTCTCCAAATATATTACTGTCTCTATTTATGTGTTAGTCTACCTCCCTCAAAATATATTACTGTCTCTATTTGTGTGTTAGTCTACCTCCCTCAAAATATATCAGTGTCTCTGTCTATATTTGTTTCTATCTTCCTCAAAATCTCTCATTGTCTCTGACTATGTGAATGTCTATCTTCCTTAAAATATCTCACTATCTCTGTCTATATGTGTGTCTATCTTCCTCCAAATCTCTCACTGTCTCTGTCTATGTGCCTGTCTATCTTCCTCAAAATATTTCATTGTCTCTGTATTTGTGTGTGACTATCAACCTTCAAATATCTTACCGTCTTTGTCTAAGTGTGTGTCTTTCTTCCTTGAAGTCTCTCATTGTCTCTGTATTTGTGTGTGACTATCAACCTTCAAATATCTTACCGTCTTTGTCTAAGTGTGTGTCTTTCTTCCTTGAAGTCTCTCATTGTCTCTGTATTTGTGTGTGACTATCAACCTTCAAATATCTTACCGTCTTTGTCTAAGTGTGTGTCTTTCTTCCTTGAAGTCTCTCATTGTCTCTGTATTTGTGTGTGACTATCAACCTTCAAATATCTTACCGTCTTTGTCTAAGTGTGTGTCTTTATTTCTTGAAGTCTCTCATTGTCTCTGTATTTGTGTGTGACTATCAACCTTCAAATATCTTACCGTCTTTGTCTAAGTGTGTGTCTTTCTTTCTTGAAGTCTCTCATTGTCTCTGTATTTGTGTGTGACTATCAACCTTCAAATATCTTACCGTCTTTGTCTAAGTGTGTCTTTCTTTCTTGAAGTCTCTCATTGTCTATGTATTTGTGTGTGACTATCAACCTTCAAATATGTTACTGTCTTTGTCTAAGTGTGTATCTTTCTTTCTTGAAGTCTCTCATTGTCTATGTATTTGTGTGTGACTATCAACCTTCAAATATGTTACTGTCTTTGTCTAAGTGTGTGTCTTTCTTTCTTGAAGTCTCTCATTGTCTCTGTATTTGTGTGTGACTATCAACCTTTAAATATCTTACCGTCTTTGTCTAAGTGTGTGTCTTTCTTCCTTGAAGTCTCTCACATTGTCTCTGTCTATATTTGTGTCTTTCTCCCTCACAAACCTCTCAGTGTCTCAGTCACTGTTTATGTCTTTCTCCCTCCAAAACACTCACTATCTGTGTGTGTGTGTCTATCTCTCTTCCAATATCTCACGATCTCTATGTGTTAGTTTATGATCCTTCAAATATCTGACTTTTAAAAGAGATGGAAATTATCTGATTTCAGACTGAAGTCTTATTCAGCAATTTATTGTGGAAATTTATGCTAAATTGAATGTGAGCAGTTGCAGTTTCCCAGGCGTGAAGAGAGTATACTAAGGACAGACAACTATAGGGATTTGTGTGACGCTATTTTGTCAGTAGATGTTCATCCAAG
Source organism: Elysia crispata (assembly GCA_033675545.1). Classification (NCBI taxonomy): domain Eukaryota; kingdom Metazoa; phylum Mollusca; class Gastropoda; family Plakobranchidae; genus Elysia; species Elysia crispata. Next base: position 553,431 of record JAWDGP010006302.1, on the reverse strand, counting down.
AAGTCCAAAATAAAGTCAAGGCACGTCATCTGCACACAATCGTCCCATCAAACAAGATTCATGGTCAATGTGGCGATATCATGCCTCCTCAATGTATAAAAAGCGGATAATGTTTTGAAGGATTTCCGAAAGCTTTATTGAAAGAAACAGAGCATGGAGCAGATTCCTACCGAATGTATCCAAGAAAGAGCCAGAAGATGGAGAAAACTCTGCGATTTTAAACTCTACAGTGAATGGTCAACATATTCAAAGACCATTTGGCAATTAATGGGTGGTTGCGCACTATCTGTACCTTCTATGTCAGCTCACTTGCCTTATATTTATACATTTATGAGACTCAAGTAATAGGAAGAGTTTCCAGGCGGCTCCACCAGAAATTCTATCTACCAGGAAGTCTTGGATTATCCACACAGTTCATAATAAAGTAAGTCAAACTTTACATGGCAGTCCTATTCACACCCACACACACACACACACACCATCCTGTTGGGTCCCCCGCAACCTGTTCATTGCATGAGTAACCATGCTTGCCATCTATAAACTCTGTATTGGAGACTGGTTGTTGCCCATGTAGCGGCAAGCGGAAGTAGACTATATCCCTTTGCGTTTGTCTCATTTTTGTTATTAACAAATGATTTTTTCTAATGAAACGCTTTTTTGGAACCAATAATTTCTGAGTTAATGTCAGTTTCTTCCGCGTAAACAATTTTCCTGAGACTAAGATTGTGCAAAATAGGAATCAGAGATCAATATTTGTGGCCTCAGTTTCCTGTATAATAATTACTTTGTCCTTACTTAACCATTTACGGCTATGGAGGCTAGTATTCACCTTACGTGATCGCCTCGTCAGCGGAATGATACTGGTTGCAAAATCATCTTAGGATTATTTTTCTGCCCTCTTGACGGAAAAAAAAATTATCTGCGAATTTGAACTTTGCCAGGTTTGATCAATTTTGGGCCTTTAACTGTAAACTTTAGATTCCTTACAACTACACCATCTTTGTCAGCTATAATATTGGTTTGTTTGTTGTTGTTGTTTTCGTCTCAAATTCAGTCAAGATCTCTCCTGAACGTAGCGACCTTTATCAATTTATTTTCCGGTTTTTTATTTGGAAATTCTCCTTCGCGATCTTCCATTCCTCGATGGGTTTCGAGTACATTTAATATCACGCCGTAAAAAGGAGTCGATGAGTAATCTCTAATAATAGTACAAGTCTAGCTAGATGCTTTCTTCTCTCTATGATAATCTTGAAGTTTTCATTCTAGCAGCAAACTACAGCGAATATTTTTGTTTTTCAATTTTTCAATTTTTATGCAAAGAATGATATCGGCAGCTTGAAGAAATTAACCTAAGGTTTGTACTTTTGTTTCCTCAAACTTGCTCCTTAATTTTCACGATGTGTTTAGCTTACAAGTTGCCATGTAAAGGTTAGGTGGTGGAGCACTGGACTGGCGAAAATAAGGTCTCCCGTTTGAGGGCTGCTTAGATCATCCTGTGGTTGGCTCTGATCTTATTATCAGCACTACCGCGTCTCGGCCGAGAGCAGTCGCCTCTAAACTCAGGATTATCCTAGAAACTTATGAGACAAAAGGATGATCAAAGAAACACAAACTGCATATAATTGGACAGATGAATCAAGGAAGGGTAATCTTGACTGAGTCCTTAGTTAACAAAGAGATTCATCATGGTTTCTCATAAAATTTATTACCCTGGGCTTTTAAGTTTTATAAAATAGCGGTTACTTACAGGAGATCAAATTGATATACACTTGACAGACAATTTCCAGTATCAAATGTCAAATGATCAGATGCTCGACAAAGCCCAACTGCTCATATTTTCTTTCTCTCTTTTTTCTTTTCTTTTATTTCAACAGTGTGTTACAAACGCGCTACTGATGATGTAGTTTATTTTGCTTAAGATTAGCATTTTTAAAATAATACTTTTTCCTTTAATAGATAAATCTCTTTTTCCCCATAAACACAGCGTTTTTTTCTATTTTTTCCAGTCTTTCTTTCCAGTTATCTTCAATTTCTCCTGCAGAGTATAGACTGCTAAAATGTATTCATAGGATTTTGATCTTGTCCACACATCTTATGTTACCATTTTTTTCTGTTTGGGCTAAAGTATTTGATAGAATCATTGCATTATACTTATTTTCATTTAATTGTAAGCCGGAAAATAAGCTAAACTTTTTTATTTGGGCCAATACCTCTCTGAAGTCAGTTTCATTTCTTAAAAAAAGTGTGGTGTCATCTGCATACTGAAGTATCTTTATACTAGGCGCTGAATTCGCTATCTTAACTCCGCTAATGTTATTGTCCTGGCGAATGTTTATTGCGAGCATTTCCACGGCCATGATGAAAAGCATTGGGGAAATAGGACATCCCTGGCGAATCTCCTCTTTCTAGATAAAAATATTCAGAATACATTCCAGCATTTTTAACCATAGCTTGGCTATCAGTCACTAAAATTCTAATCCAGGATTTCAAGTTTTTACCAAATCCAAACTTTTTAAGTGCCTCGTATGAGTGAGGTTGATAATGTGTCAAACGCTTTTGAATAATCTAAGCTCAGGACAATACTTTGTGTTTCCTTATTGCTTCATGAATTATTATATCATCAATTTGTCTGATAGTTGTTGATATATTTCTTCCTTTTACAAAACCCGTTTGATTATTATGTATGATGTGCGGTAGAATTTTCTTTATTCTAAGTGCAAGCGCTTTTGATATTATTTTATAATCCGCACTGGTGAGACTAATGGGGCCCCAGTTAGTTAAATTTTCTTTTGGTAGTTCCTTCCCTTTATGGATAAGCCCTATTGTTCCTTGCCTTTGAGAGGGGCATAATTTTCCTTCCTGCTGGCTGTAATGTAGAGAATTCATTAAAAAAATCCTTTATGTCATGCCAAAAGAATTTGTACAGTTCTGCGGGCAAGCCGTCGGGACCTGGTGCAGATCCATTTTTCACGCTCTTCAGTGCTTCCTTTATTTCATGTTCTGTTATGTCCGCCTCAGTTTGATGTCTTTGCTGCGCTGTTAAAGTAGGAAATTTTAAGTTCCTTGACAATAAGTTGGCTCTTTGTTTTATCAACTCTGGCATGATTTATCTTCTCTGTATAATTCTTCATATTAACTTTTAATTTCTTTAATGATCTCAGAATCATCGGTCACTATTTCTCCATCTCTTTTGACTAAACGGTTGATAGTGTTATTCTTGGCCCTACTCTTTTCTAGGTTTAGAAAAAATTTGGTGTTTTTTACCCCTTCTTCGATCCATTTTATTCCAGCTCGTATTTGCGCTCCCTTAGTTTTCTCCATTTCCATCAACTCAAATTTCTTTTGTAGCTTTAATTTTTCTTCTTGAATAGTTCTGTTTTTTGGATCTATCACAAATTCTTTTTCAATTGTTTCAAGAGTATTTCGCATGGCGAGGGAGTCATTATTTTTTTTAATTGCGCAGTTTTGCTGAACTGTTGCCTTGTGCTTTTATTTCGGCTTTTATTAACTCCAATTTCATATGGGAATTTAGATTTATGTAAGTGGCATCGTTTTTAGCTGATTCAAGAAAACGTTTTATTTCCAAAATATAGTTTTCATCTTTTAGAAGGCTGGTGTTTAGTTTATAACGGGATCTTCCCCTCTTTTTTTTTTGGCAGAGATAACATGCATATAACCGCTTGATGATCTGAGAAACCTATGTTTTTTATGCTCGTGTTCATAACTTTACTTTCTAAGATTGGGTCGAGTATGATGTAGTCCAGACGTCGAGCTATGTTCCCCCTACTCCAAGTGAAATTTTTCTCTGTTGGATGGTGCTCTCTCCAACAATCTACAACGTTTTGACAATTCATCCAATTCTTAAACATCTCAACCATATTCTGATTATGTTTGTTTCCGGATATAATATCTAGGGTATTGTCAGCAACAACGTTGAAATCCCCAAGATAGACTATTTCGCTATATGTTTTCATTTTTTTATAAATGGCATTAGAGAGTTCAGTTAGGAAACTTATTTTTCCTTTATCATCACATGGTGGATAAGCTTTAATTAACATTATGCTTCTATCTTCTACTTTAATCTCTGACATAATATATCTCTCCTTACTTTCAATATGTGTAGTGTTTTTTCCTCTATTTTTTTTTTGTCAAATATGGTTATCAAACCTTTGCTTCGCCTAGTACCTGCTGATAGATGAATCGTTCCTGGCCATTCTTTTTGTAATATATTTAAATCCTCCTTCGTTAGGTAGGTCTCTTGGAGAGCGGCGAATGATATTTTGTCTTCTCTTATTAACCTAAACAATGTTTTCCTTTTCTTAACGTTCCTTAATCCCTGAACATTCAGGGTCATAAATTTCAAGTCTTTAGCCATTTGTGAAATTGTTTTGATTTGTTTATGAGTTGTATACATTTTTTTTTTGCTTTGTCATCAGAAAACCCTCAATAGGGGGCTCAGAGAGAAAAACTTAAGGAGAACAAATCTATAACTGATAACCGGATAAGTCTATGGATTCAAAACAAATAGATTATCTAGATCGGATATCTTACATACTAATCCCAAAAAAATCCACCAGAAACAAACCAAAATTTGAAACTAGATCACCAAAAAAATCACCAGAAAGAAAACATGACCGACAGCGTCGAGTCACTGGAAGCAAACGATACCTTGTCATATTGATTTATTCATTCATTTATTTATAAACTTTTTATTCTGTGCGTGCGTGTATGTTTGAAGGCGGATACATTTCAACAGTAAAATTTAGATGCAAATTTGACAAGTGGCTGTACCAATAATTGTTTTGCATGCGTTATTACAAAACTCGACAAATGAGAAACAACCAATTCTGATACTGTTTCTCTTCTGGTGCAAGGTTGAACAGTAAAGGATCCCCAGGGTAGCACTATGAAGAGATTCTAAGAAGCTACAATCTTCTATTAGTGCGAGGCAGGATCTGTGTGAGTCACACAACCAACACAACTCCCTGCGCAATAATTCTCTCTACCCATCGCCCATTGCAGCAATACATCCGGGCATTCGTCTTATTCGTGCGCCCTCATACTGCAATGTCTGTTTTTGTACAGCTCATGATACTGATAGAAGTTTGACTAGTCATACTGTGTATCTTGGTCTTGTTGCTATGTTTTGTCGATCTTAAGTTGTTATGATGGTTCTCTTTTCTATGAAGGTCATAATTTCACTTTGTATCACGCGAGAGAAGTGAATGCCGGCAAGAAAGGGGTGCCGTGTGAGAAAAGTATTAATTTTTATGTATTTTTTAGGTTCTTGTGTATGTGAGTAAATATTTTTTTGTCAATTCGTATTTCTTTTCGATAATTTCAAATAATGCATTGTGATCAACTAAAGGTGAAAAAAACTTTCCGCCATTATAGATTGTCTCGATTCAGATCAATATTATCGCTAACTAAAAACCAAAGAAATGGAGGCTACGCCACGAGTTCTTTTATGAAAATCCAATTAACTAGATAGTAAAATTCAAATTCCGTATTACTCAAAAATCGAAGTCAAAGTTTTCTTAAGGGAAAGACACGCAATCGAACCAAAGTTGAAAGTGTCCAAAAGTTTTCGTTTCTTAATATTTTAATAAGAGTGGAATGCAACTAAAAGTGTTCAAGGGAAATATAAACTGTAGATAGGTGAACTTAATGGCAAAATACTCGTCATCCTGAGCTAATTGAATGTGTCCAGTTCCTTTCTCCGTATTTATGCAGTCGAGGCTTCGCAACCCTATGTCTGCGATGTCGGTATGATTGTTTTGTACACGAGCAACTTAGAAGATTTTGGCTGCGCTAACTTTATAGTCTAATCCAGAGGTGATATAAGAAGCACTAGCTTTAAATAGTCGATTGGATATTTCCCTAAACCCAGTTCAAAATGACAAAGATCCATCGAAACTCCAGTGCGTTTTAAGGTATTATGAATAGTTTATTCATTACGACATCAGTGCCTAATCATACTTTGCTCTTTTCGCATTTCTGCTGTGATTGGTTGGAGACTACCATTAAGTAATTCATGTGGCCTTGTTCTTGGCTAGAGACTACCATTAAGTAATTCATGTGGCCTTGTTCTTGGCTAGAGACTACCATTAAGTAATTCATATGGCCTTGTTCTTGGCTAGAGACTACCATTAAGTAATTCATGTGGCCTTGTTCTTGGCGGTAATACTTTATCATTTCCAAACGTGGAAATGTCGGTGTTCACATAACTTAATACAATAACTTTGCTCTGGCATTATGACACCTTTCATGCAAAAAAGGTTATCTGTCATAGTGAATTCTTGAATCTGACGGCTAAGTTTCACGTGACAACTGGCTTTAAAGTACCTGATCACATTGCGAGATTTCAGAAGATACAAGGACTTTTGGTGGAGAATTTTTAGGATGCTTCGCAAAAAGTAGCTTGTGTGTGGGAGAGAGAGATAGAGAGAGAGAGAGAAAAGCCTCAACCATAAACCACTTCCGTTTAAAGACGTATAGTGCAAATTTTCATCCAATACAATGTACTTAAATGTTTTTACTGAAAAAAATGATGGCTACACGTTTGATAAATGAGGAAAACAAGATCTCGCGAAAGAACAGCACTTAAGCTTTTATTTTGCTACTTTACAGAATCTTCTGAATCGAAATGAAACATAAGGCGAAGCGCATTCATATATCTGGTTCCCATATTATAGTAAATAAAGATATTAACACTTGCGCTAACTGAATTGGCCAAGACTGAAACTAAATAGAGCAAAATGAAAACATTTCTATGTTGGCCAAATAACGAAAACGACGGAAATATGGCCATGTTTAAAAACATGAGTGTGTTGGGAGTATAGCACACCATGAATATAGTTGCTATAGAGGTGACCAGCCTCACCACCTTCTCTTCTTTTTTAGAAATATTTTGTTTCAGTTTAACCCGAGAAGAATTATCTCCCCCTGCTGTCTTCCCACCAGCAGACGCCATTGATTTCCGCCATTGAGAGCTTCTTCTGAGGTAGACGACAAGGAACACAGTGCAGACAAGAACAGTGACAAAAGCGACAATTGGTTGGATGAGGCCAAAGATGATGTTTTCAATCTTTTCTTTGAGATCCAGGAACGGGGTGTTCACTACTTTCACGCCCAGGACAGTGGCGTTCCGCCCCGGCAGAAACTTCCACACGAAATTCCATCTCCAGTACATTCCGATGGAGAGCACGATGGTTACGATAGGGATGGCCACCAAAACCGCAGTGGTCGTCTTCGGAGTGATCCATTTCTTGACCTTCAAAGGTATCAAGATGCACAGACACCTCTCAAAGCTGATAAATGCGGTGACCCACGCCGTGCACCGTAACACGAGCATTGACAAGCCTGCGCCGGTCAGCTGGGCTATTTCCGTCGGCAGGAACGGTAACTCGGCGTCACTGAAGCCCGGGGTGATACACAGTGTTCCCCATAATGTCAAAATGGTTGAGAGTAAGTCGCTCAAAGCCAGAGTTAGCAGGCTCATGTTCGAGGTCTCATTGAAGCCAAGCTTCACAAACACAGCTATGTTGATTGAGTTTGTGATCATTCCACCTATGCTGAAAACCTGAGTTAAAGCAATGATCGAAAGCAGGATGAAGTAGAGCTGAGCTTCAGTTATAAATTCTCCGCCTGTTGATAAATTTGACACTTTGTCCTCCTCCTGACAGGGTTGAGTAACGTTCAAAGTCATTGTAGTTCTTTCAAAATATGTATCGGCAGTGAAGATCTTTCGTCTGTGTCCAAGAAAGAATCAAAAGTGTTTATGTTAAAACGATAATCAGGTCACCATTCTCCAAAACTGTAGATACAAGGTTAACATCAACTTTTGCTGAGTTGTTTTTTTCTACGTAACTTTCTGCAATACTGACATGCAACAATTTTCTTTCCAATATTTAAACATTTTGTACGGTATCCAGAGTGAAACAATATTGTGATTCCACAGTATTGCAAAACACACTCCAATTGTCACACTTATGGTTTCACAACTTCTCAAAGACGCTGGGCTCAGGTAGATCATATGGAAAATTCTCTACAGAGATGGATTGTCATCCTTTAATTTAAACTCAAGCTTTTTTGGAGTAAACAGTTACCGGTGCGTCTGCAGTGAAGAGGAAAATAATGGTCGTCTAATTAAAAAAAATGATACACTTATTTATTTTACCCAATAAGTCTTCCAACTAAAAAACAAAAACCAAAAATATGTGAAACTTGGTGTTAGATAATTTCAAAAAGATTACCGAACAGGGCAAAAAAAAACAAAAACAAAAAAGAAAAACAAAAAACAACTGATAAAGCAGCATGACAATGTAGCTGGAATTGGAATAAACTTACATCTGAGGCTAATGAAGCAATAAAAGGAGGTAGATGGAAACTAAGTTTATAACTTGGGAAAATAGGATATTACCTATCAGCAGAAAAAAGGATCAGGTTTAGACAGAGTTGAATTTGTCAAGTCTGCTTAACAAAAGTCTTATGAATCCAAGAATTATTATTGGTTAAACAGTAATAAGTATAAAATATATAATAGCTCATTATTTTATTTATCCTTTTTTGAAAGGCCGGACGGTACTATTTCATTTCTAAAAATAATGTTGGAATTATTGTGTAGAAAAAAAAAGCTGTGATTGCCAGAAAAAAATTGCTGTAATATACTCGGTTTAAAAACATAAACAATATGTGATATATTTTACAACATTATTGCTGAGATCTGACAAAAGAGCTGTCCTAATTACATGTACAAACAATAACTTCATCAAAGGATTAACCGCTTTAACGTTGATTTTACCTTTTTTTTCTCTTCGACTTCAGAAGATTCTCAATGGGAACAGAGTTCTACACTGTAAACTTTGAATGCGAGCTGGGTTTTAAAATGTGCATGTAATAATAACAAGCATTTTCAAACACTGCTTGAAACAGAGGCAGTATACAACCTGGCAACGCTGTTTTTTCTAATGCCTTTAAATCTTAAAGCTGTTGACTTTTGAAACGGAGGATTTCACCTACTAATGGCGAGTAGCTCAATTTAAAGGACCAGCACATGTAACCCATTTTATTGTTTCGCAGATTACGTCTTCAAATTGGTGACATCTAACTAACTTAAGACTTCATGAGCTAACTGTAGTCTACAGGCTTGTTGATAACTGCATTTTGTCTGTCAGTAGCCGTAGTTTAGACAGCCGTTCTAATTAAGTGATAATCAATTTTAAGCTTGGTGCAAGAAAGGATTCGGCATATTAACCGCGGAGTGATATTTAAGGAGCGCCAAGGGAGACAATTCTCTCAAATCATTGTTAGATACAATTAATGTGCGAGCGCTGTAGTAATTGGCATGTCAATAAACATTGCTTTTTTCGAATACTTACAATAAATAATTTTCTATTTGTTCAACATACTAAGATATGTTTGTTAATTATTTTCCTTATTTTGATAATTAGAGAATGACCATTAAAACATTTCAGCTTCCACGCAATGCAAATTTATCCTTTTCACCGAGCAAATGACTAATTACAGTAACAAAGAACTTGAATCTTTAGTGTCCCAGATACCCAACCTATCTTGATTGATTTTATCACACTCTTGCGCTACCGTAGAGGCGTTTGTAAAACACAATTAAATTTTAAAAAAAGAAACGAAAAGAAAGAAACTAAGAACTGATTGGCTTTCCCGAGCATCTCACATGATCATTTGACATTATATGATACTGGAAACTGTCTGTCAAGTATAATTCAATTTCACCTCCTGCAAATAGCCTATAAATCTATAAAAAAAAAAAATTGAAAGCCGAACATAAAAAATTTTATCAGGGAGCATGATGTTTTTTTTTCCCTAACTTATCATAAGTTTCTGGGAGAATCATTAGTGGAGACGATGGCTCTCCGCCGAGACGCGGTAGTGCTGATAAGATCAGAGCCCACCACAGGATGATTTAAGCAGGCCTCACGCGTGAGACCTTATTTTCGGCTGTCCATTGCTACACCACCTAACCTTTACATGCCAACTAGTGAGCTTAACATGCAGAGAAACTACAGTAGCGAGTTTGGGGAAACACAACTACAAACCGTAGGTTAATTTCTTCAAGCTGCCGATATCATTCTCTGAACTTGACACAACATTGTGGCATGAAAATTAAAAAAACAAAAATATTCTCTGTGTTTTGCTGCTGGCGTGAAAACTACAATATGACCACAGTGGGAAGAAACCATCTAGCTAGACCTGTATGTAATTATTTCTTTCACATCAACTGCTTTTTTTTTCAAGAAATATTAAATGCATTCGAAACACATCGAAGAAGGGAAAATTCCAAATGATATTTTGAAAATAAAAAAATATATAAAAAATACATTCAAGGGACGATCTTAACTGAACTTGAGTTTTAAAAAATTGCAACCGCAATTAGAGCTAATAAAGATGGTTTAATTAAAGGACATCTAGAGTTTACAGATAAAACGCAAAAAATGAACTGATGATACCTGGCAATTTCGGAATTGGCAGATAATATTTTTGTGTGGAAAGCTAAAAACCATTGAACTGCATCTTGTGAATTTGTTCTTGAATTTTTCAGCAAAACTTCATCCATTATTTCCAGTAGGGAACAACGAGGGATATTGTGGGGGTCATATGCTGGATGTAATTGACAAACCCGTTTTAGTTGATTTGTTCTTTAACATATTACGATATTTCCATGTCTAACCGAATCATTCGGCATAAGTGTGACAGCTTCTGTACATGGTGGCGCATTGTATCTTCTCTGATGTTCACCCAGTGGTCGAGCATTTTGTGGTCAGTAATAGATTACAGGACTGTAGGATCTACGAAAATTAAAAATTAGATATTGGTCTATAGTTATACCTAGTTTTCTGGATTCTTTACTGTTCTAAGATATAGACGCTGTATTAGAATCAGGTGCATATCACAGATTCTACTGAGAAAAAAAAACGACTTAGCTCTTTACCAGATCATCTTAAATTGTTTTTAATGTATCTTTCAAAGATAGCAAGACTGTATGACTTACGGACGAATAAATTATATGCATTAATCTTTCTCTCTCTCCCGCTCTCTCTCTCTCTCTCTCTCTCTCTCTCTCTCTCTCTCTCTCTCTCTCTCTCTCTCTCTCTTACTTGGTTATTGCATGTTAATGTGACTGACTACTGCCTATCCACATTTCCCATCTATCTATATCTCTCTACATTTCTGCCCATCACTCACCTTCTCTCTTTTTCCTCTTTTTTTTCTCTCCCTTCTCCCTCTTTTATGTTATGCATTTTTTAACAATTTAGGTAACCCCTATCCTTCTTGTCATACATACAAACATACATACATACATACATACATGCATACATACAAACATATAATATATATATATATATATATATACAAACATACATACACAAAACATACATACATACATACATACATACATACATACATACAAACATACATTCGAACAAACATACATACACAAAACATACATACATACATACATACATACATACATACATACATACATACATACATACACACAACCTTTTCTACACAACTTCTTTAGTAATAAAGAAAAGCGATTGAAACTATTTCATTTTGATAAAAAAAAATTGTTATTGCCATCAAAGTTTTTTTTTCCTTTTTTTTGTTTTGTTTTGTGTCGGTTCTGACTCGTATAGGCAACATGCGTATTGTGAAAAAAAAATCAAATAAGTTAAATTTTTCTTGTTCACAACGGAAGAAAAAAATAGTTCCTATGATTAATACCATTCTGTGTAACTGCTGTAATGGGATAGGAAAGACTAATAATTTTTCTGTAATAATTCTACTAAAGTTAGCTTTGGTGATATCTTCGAATACATGATTTATTTTACCAGGTCAGGGACAAGTTACTCGGCCTAACGGATGAACCAGGTCCAGCCGTCTTCCAAGGAGGCTCAGGCTGGGCACTGTAAATCGTGCTTTGATTGGCTCCGTCTCAGACTACGTCCTGCACCACCCCCAGTGCCATGTAATAGTGTGTCGTCACAAAGACCACGCCCACAAGGACAAGAGCGGAACCACTCCTACTCCTAGTGTCGATGTCGACGTCAGTGCGCATGACAACTAACCCCACAGATACTCATTATGACAGATTCATCTAAAACCGAGGAGGCAACTGAATTTTGCCTGGAATCAAGCTATTTCAATCACAACCATTGTGTTATTTAGTGGTGAGAGGACCTCAGCTGCTAGTTGTGGAAGAGCGAGATACCCGATTATTTTGATTTAGTCATTCGTTAATTTATACATTTATTTACGTTGTGCGTGTGTGTGAGGGGGCAGATGTCAGGTACCGTTTTACTATCACTTAAAGAGTAAACAAAAATAAATATAGATTTTACAGGATGGTGTACTAATTATTTTGTATATGTTAATAGCAAACTCGACGAAATGGGAAATAACCAATTCTGGTACTATTTCTCTTTCTGGTTCAAGCTTGGACAGTAAAGGTCGTTATTACGAGCCCTAGGTTAGCATTATGAAGATCATCTTTTAGTAGAAGGGGCATATTTACTAATCAAAAGTAACAAAAAAGAAAAATAATGCTTAAATGGTTTTAATCTTTCTTTATTCTGCTTAAAACGTAAATTGCAACAGGTAAAACAGAAAAATAATACTTATGGAAAAAAAAAAGTTCTATTCTTTTGGTTTCCTACAAATATTGTATCGGACCTTTGAAAGTTGACTTGATCAACGGTCCATCTGTCTCTTTCATAACAAGCAAAAAAAAAAAAAAATGAGCGTAAACTCTTCTTCATCGATTATTTAAATAGAGTCGCCATTCGATCGTACAAAACTAGCAGCTTTTTGGCGGTGCTTGCGAGGCCATGGTGATTTGAGTGAAGAGAGAGAGAGAGAGAGAGAGAGAGAGAGAGAGAGAGAGAGAGAGAGAGAGAGAGAGAGAGAGAGAGAGAGACAGAGAGAGAGAGAGAGAGAGAGAGAGAGAGAGAGAGAGAGAGAGAGAGAGAGACAGACAGACAGAGAGAAAGAGAGGGAGAGACAGAGACAGAGAGAGAGAGGGAGAGAGAGACAGAGAGAGAGAGACAGAGAGAGAGAGAGACAGAGAGAGAGGGAGAGAGAGAGAGAGAGACAGAGAGAGAGGGAGAGAGAGAGAGAGAGAGAGAGGGAGAGAGAGAGGCTCTGCATGCATCACACAGCTGACAGAACTCTCTGCACGATATCTCTCTACCCTTTGTCCCTTGCTTCACAGACTGTTTCTGTGCAGTAGTACTTCCGGGCATTCGCCTTATTCAGTGCGTTCTGAGTCTGCCATGTCTGTTTTGGTAAAGCTCATGAAACTGATAAAATTTTGACTAATTATTCTGTGTATCGTGGTCTTGTTGCTATGTGTTGTTGATCTAAGGTTTATTTGAGGGTTCTTTCTTCTGAGAAGGTCACATTCTCAAATTTTACCAAGCTAGTAAGGTAGATGCCGGCAATAAATGGGTGCATTGAGAGATAAGAAAATATTATTGTATTTTTTAGGGTCATGTGTATGTGAGTAAACACCTTTTTTCTTGGTATTTCTTTTCGATCACGTCAAGTAATGCAATCTTATCAACTAAAGGTCAAAAAAACTTTACGCCGTCATAGATACACAGTTTTCCGATATAGATCATTTTATCGCTAACTAGGAAACCAAACAAATGGGGACCACGCCACTAAAAGTTTTATGAAAATCCGATAAACTAGATAGTAGAAATTAAAATTCCGTATTCCATGACAATTCAGGTCAACATTTTCTAAAGAGAAAGACACGCAAGGGGAACCATAGCTGAGAGTGTCCAAAAATCTATTTAACAAAAGTGGAATGCAACTAAAAATGTTTAAGGCAAATATAAACTGGAGATTATTTAACTTAATAGCAAGAGTTTAGTGTTAATAAATATTACTTAAAGGCTCCTGTCATACAATGCTAATATAGAGCTCACTTACATCAATTTTTTCACAAACAAAACTGTAACCACCAACACGTTTTAGTCTGGATGATTTAGCCCTTTTTTGGACCAAAATTATTATTGTGTTCAGATTTCCGGCATGGAATGCCATCCACAGACCTAAATGTTGCGCTGCTTATTTTTTCAAGCTTTTTAAAAGAACCCTAGACTCGAGCGCTCAGAAAAAAAGGAACTTTAGAAAGTTGACGATGTTTGGGCATTACGGTCATATTCATTAATCGTCAAATTCCTGGACCATCTCAACTCAGTTGGTCAGCAAAAATCTAAGTCTGGTAGATTTGCCATATTTTGACTCTGTTAATTGGTCATCCTACCTTGCCTCTAGATACTAATTATTCTGAACTAATTGAATGTGTGCAGTTGATTCTCTGCCGCATTTATGCAGTCCAGGCTGCGCAACTCAATGTCTGCGATGTCGTCATGATTGTACTGTACACGAGCAACTTAGCAGATGTAGGCTGCGCTGACTTCATAGTCTAGTCCAGAGGTGATATAAGAAACTCTAGCTTTGAACAGACGATTGGATATTTCATTGTACCCAGGTCACAATGACAAATATCCCTTGAAACTTCAGTGCACTGTATGGTATTATGAACACCATTTAGTTATTATTGTGACCTTGCTTTTAACGGTATTACTTTATCGTTTCCAGAAGTGATAATGCTTGTGTTGATATAACCTCATAGTCATACAATACTTTTTTCTCTTGCATGACGCCTTTCTAAACCAAAAGCTAACCTGTAATATGGAAGAGTTGACCATGACGACTGAGTTTACCGAGGCAACTGCTCTGAAGAGTGTCTGACAGCATTACTAGAAGATAAATAAAGTTTCAGAAGAAAGGGGATTGAATACGTCGCTTAGGGGTGTATGTCTGTGTGTGTGAGACAGAGAGAGGGAAGAGAGAGAGAGAGAGAGGGAGAGAGCAAGAAAGAGAGAGATAGAGGGTAAGAAAGAGGAGAGAAAAAAAGATTTTATTGATGAAGAAAAGCCCTACAGCATGCGATAATAATATTATTTTATTTTCCATGGTCAGTTAAACTACAGTGAGATCTAGTTCTGCAAATGTGCAGGTCATTGCTAGCTTGGTCAAGTTTTTCTCCACCTCAAAGACTAACCATCAGCTGTGTAATGTCCCACAGAGTCTAGCTTTAGATCAGAGCTAGTTCAGCCTGTCATCGATATCTGATATGTGGTGTCCTATAGAATCTATCTGTAAGTCAGAACAACTTCAACCTGCCATGGCCATCATAGTAGTGGTAGTAGTAGTAGTAGTAGTAGTAGTAGTAGTAGTAGTAGTAGTAGTAGTAGTAGTAGTAGTAGTAGTAGTAGTAGTAGTAGTAGTAGTAGTAGTAGTAGTAGTAGTAGTAGTAGTAGTAGTAGTAGTAGTAGTAGTAGTAGTCGTAGTAACACGCCTGCTGCTGCTTCTGCTGGTACGTATAGAGCAACAACTAAAATAAATTGCTCCGACAACAACCGGAACAGCTGTTACTACTGATTCGTCGATAATCAGCTCTTTTTCCATTGTTTCTACTACAGCGTTATATGACACTTCTACTGCCAGTGAGTCTTATACTAGTTATATGACACTTCTACTGCCAGTGAGTCTTATACTAGTTATATGACACTTCTACTGCCAGTGAGTCTTATACTAGTTATATGACACTGCCAGTGAGTCTTATACTAGTTATATGACACTTCTACTGCCAGTGAGTCTAATATACTAGTTATATGACACTTCTACTGCCAGTGAGTCTTATACACTTCTACTGCCAGTGAGTCTTATACTAGTTATATGGCACTTCTACTGCCAGTGAGTCTTATACTAGTTATATGACACTTCTACTGCCAGTGAGTCTTATACTAGTTATATGACACTTCTACTGCCAGTGAGTCTTATACTAGTTATATGACACTTCTACTGCCAGTGAGTCTTATACTAGTTATATGACACTTCTACTGCCAGTGAGTCTTATACTAGTTATATGGCACTTCTACTGCCAGTGAGTCTTATACTAGTTATATGGCACTTCTACTGCCAGTGAGTCTTATACTAGTTATATGACACTTCTACTGCCAGTGAGTCTTATACTAGTTATATGACACTTCTACTGCCAGTGAGTCTTATACTAGTTATATGACACTTCTACTGCCAGTGAGTCTTATACTAGTTGCAATGACTCGTACACAATTTACTCGTTCCAATTTTTCATTCTGGCTTAACGATCCACTGTGGAACTTTAGATGATTGCATCGCAATACTATTTCATTCAGGAAAATGTGGTATGGATATAAAACTCACATTTTGTATATTTAGAATTTTATTTAATGTGTAGGGAAGAAAACCCAATAAAACAGAGCCTCCATAAAGATTAATTTATTTTAATAAATTCATAGCAAATCGTTCAACTTTAAATGGACAGATTTAAAAAAAAAATTCTGAGATCTGGAACAGAACATTTCTATTTTCCAGGATGTAAATAATATTAAAATATTTTAGTCTAGGTTACTCATATTTCAAAATGTACATAAAATACAGCTCTTTTTAAATGCCTATTTAACCCAGATTGTTTGAGCACAAACTTGTACCTTTTCTGGAATATTTGACGAGTATACATAAATGTATTGGTTCGGAAGGATAGCATGTTTTAAAAAAAATTAAAAAGACGACTATGTTACCGCTAGTTAAGAGGTTGTGCAAATCATGTCGGTTACTGCAATATCTGTATCATATATTGATACAACTATGTTCTCTAATATAACTTATGTCCAAATATTTTCTTCTAAAACGATATTTTGTACAGGAATGGAGTTTTCTATCCATCTGGTGTAATGTCAACATAATGTGCACATATAATAAAGGGAAACAAAACAATTTATAAATATGTAATATAGATTATTTGTTCATTTAAAGATAAAAAAACATTAAAACTTGAAAGAAATATAAGAATTGAAAATTTTACTTTTGCTCAAAACAAGTTTACGATGAAATGTAGCTTTTATTAACAATTTAATACAAAACAAAGTTATCCAAACGTATCAAGATTATAACGGCTTGAATGTCTTATGATGGAAAAGAAAAAAAATATAAAAAGTGAACATATAGACCGAATAAAATCTTTTTTTTTTCTTCATTCAAACGAGTGAAACAAAAAAAAAAGGTTACCTCTTCAAGGAAAAAAATCATTTATGCATTATAATATCAACTGCTTTATTTCATTTGATGGCAGTTATTCCAATTTTCTTAATGTGTGTTTAATTTACTAACCATAGTATTGTTATTATGATATTTTTTACATTGTTCATATTTAATTCATTCTTTCCGATAATTTATTCTATTTATATACGTTCTAGTATTAAGTCACATGTTATCTTTGTTTAACTGTATCTTTGATTTTGTAATCATTCTTTTGATAAACATTTTGAATAAACGTTGTATATTTATCATGAATATTTCGTTGTTATTTTTTTAATTCTTTAAAATATGCCATCAGTTGAGATATCATAATGTTTATTTTGACTATCAAAATTAGAGGAATAAACATGTAAATTCTTGAGAGACATGAATTCTATAATGATAACGATTATTTTTATGATTATTGCAAAATATGTCATTATTATCATCTTAATTATAATTATTGTTGTTGTTGCTGTTGTTGTTGTTATTACTACAGTTATGTTATCATTACTATATTTACTACTACTACTACTACTACTACTACTACTACTACTACTACTACTACTACTACTACTACTACTACTACTACTACTACTACTACTACTACTACTACTACTACTACTACTACTACTACTACTACTACTACTACTACTACTACTACTACTACTACTACTACTACTACTACTACTACTACTACTACTACTACTACTACTACTACTACTACTACTACTACTACTACTACTACTACTACTACTACTACTACTACTACTACTACTACTACTACTACTACTACTACTACTACTACTACTACTACTACTACTACTACTACTACTACTACTACTACTACTACTACTACTACTACTACTACTACTACAAGTAAGAATTATAAGAGCTAGAATTTTAGGTAGCGCTCAGCAGTGGTTAGGGTACGGCTTTTAAGTGAAAATGACCGAAACGCTTGAATAGGTAGGATTAGAACCATAGATTTATAGATGCTTCGGCACCCATCGCCTTGCCACTCAAAGAAAATATAGCTTATACCAATACGCCACTACGCTCCATAAAAAGAGAGTTTCATGGCGAAGGTATTTACTAAGCCTCCCTGAGTGACTTGCAATCTCGATTGGGAAAGCCCAAATCGCACCAAAGACAACCATTGAACCGGAAGCACCACACTTGCTATTGGACGCACAAACATCTAGGACGAACGATAACAATATGTATGCCTCAAATATATATTAGTTTCAAATTTAATAATAATAATAATAATAATAATAATAATAATAATAATAATAATAATAATAATAATAATAATAATAATAATAATAATATATAAAGCTTGATAAAGAAAGAAAAAGAGTGAGGGAGAGAGAGATAGAAATAGAGATAGATAGATAAATAGGTAGAGAGAGAGAGAGAGAGAGAGAGAGAGAGAGAGAGAGAGAGAGAGAGAGAAACTATGTAAGATATAATAAGATGGAAATGTTTTTGTAGTAGCCTGCGAAATTTAAACTACAAAAATAGCTAAGCTTAGTAATGTTAATTTGAACCAAACTGTATTATGTTTTAAGCAGAGACCACACCAAACAGGGCTACTGACGTACTACACAGAACTGCGATGATGCTCAAAGCGACCAACTAATATTATGTAACACAAGTCAATATTGACAATTAAAAAAACCCATTTGTAGCATGGCCTTTGCTTTCAGCAGAATGAATGATAAAACATAAATGCCATTTTGTTAACTGACATAATAAAGGTACAAGAAAGTTAACATAATCGTCAATTAAAGGCATTGGGTATTCTAATTCTTCACCACTAACCATTGCGCAGGTTTATAATAAAAAAGTATATCATGTTTATTTCATATCTATATATAACTATAAAAGAGAAAAGGTTGGAGGTTGTTGTTCAAAAGCTTAAAAATGGCTAAACTTATAACTTTGAAATTTTGACTAAATCTGTGCTTACCTTAAAGAAGGTAGCTTTGGTGCCCGTTTGTGAATATAGAATGTACAAGAAAAAAAACCCACGAAATTAGAGTGTTTCGTTTTTTTCTGTGCCATTTTGATGCTCTAATTTCCTTTTTCGTCGTTACTAATAATAAAGCTTTTGATATTTTTCAATCTTTTTGAATGGAGGAAGCAAATTCTTGATACGAGAGAGAGAAACAGAGAGAGATCGAGAGACTCAAAGAGAGAGACATACAGAGAGAGAGAGACAGAGAGACAGAGAGAGACAGAGAGAGACAAAGAGATAGAGATACATAGAGAGAGAGAGTAATGCAAAGGTTCGTCCGAAAGTCCTACAGTCTTGCTACCTTTGAAAGATACCACTAAAAACAATTCTAGATGATCTAGTAAAGAGCTAAGTTGTTTTTTTCAGCAGATTCTGTGATATGCACCTGATTCTAGTGGAGCTTCTATAGCTTAGTACAGTGAAGAATCCAGACATCTAGGTATGTATATAGACCAAGATCAAGATCTAATTTTTATCTTCAGTAGTTCCTACAGTCCTGTAATCTATTACTGAGCACAAAATGCTCGACCACTGGGTGAATATCAGAGAAGATACAATGCGCCATCATGTACAGAAGTTGTCAACTCGTGCCGAATGAACCGGTTGGACATGGAAATATCGTAATAAGTAAAAGAACAAATCAACTAAAACTGGTTTGTGAATAGCATCCAGCATATGACCCCCTACAATATTCCTTGCCGTTCCCTACTGAGAATAATGGATGAAGTCTTGTTGTAAAAATCAAGTAAGAAAGTCACAAGATCCAGTTCAACGGTTTTTAGCTTTTCATAAAAAAATTTCTGCCTATTCCGAATTTGCCAGGGTTCATCAGTTTTTTAGCCTTTTATTTGTAAACTCTAGATGTTCTTTAACTTAACTTTTTTTGTTAGCTCTAAATTTGGTTGCATTATTCTTAAAACTCAAATTCAGATAAGATCGTCTCTTGATTGTAAGGATCTTTATTATTATTATTTATTTCTCGATTTTTTTAGTTTGATTAAATTCTCTTTCGCAGCTGTCCTTTCCTGGAAAGCTGTTTCGAAAACAGTTAATGTTTCTTGAAATAAAAACAGTTGATGAGTGAGTTGTAATAGCAAATATGTCTAGCTAGATGGTTTCTTCTCACTGTGATCATATTGTAGTTTTTACGCCAGCAGCAAAACACAGAGAATATTTTTGTTTTTCAATTTTCATGCTACAATGTTGTGTCAAGTTCAGAGAATGTTAACGACAGCTTGAAGAAATTAAAGTAAGGGTTGTAGTTATGTTTCCCCAAACTCGCTACTTTAGTTTCTCTGCATAAGTAGCTTACTACTAGGCAGGTAAAGGTTAGGTGGTGGAGCATTCGACTAACGAAAATAAGGTCTCGCGTTTGAGGCCTGCTTAGATCATCCTGTGGTGGGCTCTGATTTTATCAGCACTACCGTGTCTCGGCGGAGAGACAACGTTTACACACATAATTATCCCAAAAACTTATGAGACATTAAGTTAAAAAAATTCATTATGGTCATTACGGGTTTTAATTTTTATAGAATATAGGCTACACGCAGGAAGTCGAATTGATGTATACCTGACAGACGTATCCAGTATCATAGAATGTCTAATAATGAAATTACATTCTCTCGAGAGCCTGACTGTAATTTTTGTCTATCTTTTTCCTTTTTTCATTTTTAATATTGTTTTACAAACGCCTCTACGATAGTGCAAGAGTTCTTTATTGTCGGGTTATAAAATCAATCAAGGTTGGTTGGGTATCTGGGGCAATGAAGCTCCAAGTTCTTTGTTCCTGTAATTAATCTGGTGCTCAGTGATAATGATAAATTTACATTGCGTCGAAGGAGAAATAGTTTAATGGTCATCTTCTAGAAACTTGTAATTATTCAAATAGAAAGAAATACAGGAAAGTAATTGACAAATTAAACACATCTTTGAGTGTTGAAGAAGACAAAAAAGATTTAGTTTAAGTATTCGGATAAAGTTATGTACATTGACATCCCAATTATAACAGTCTATGGCTGTTAATTGGATCTCCCAATCACTAAAGGGAATGGCCTCCTCCCTTGGCGCTAGGCAAATATCACTCCGCGCTGGGTATGGCGTACTTTTTGCCTGCACCAAGCATACAATTGATTACCACTTGATTAGAGCGGTTGTCTAAACTGCGCCTACTGACAGACAAATGCAGGTACCAACAAGCTTGTAGACCACACGGAGACAGGTGCTGATCTTAAGTTATCTCACGAAGTCTTAAAGTAAACACCTGTCCTAAATTTCAAGACGCAATCTGCAAATTAATATACTGGGTTACCTGTATTGGCCGAAATAATTACGCCCTGCACAAATACACTCGCCACTAGTCGATGAAACCAATCGTTCAACAGCTTTTAGATTTAAAAAAGGTGGGCAAACCCTGTTGCCATGTTGAATATCACCTTTGTTTCAAACAGTATTTGAAAATGCTTGTTATAATTACATGCACATTTTAAAGCCGGTCGTATAACGCGTAATCAAGATCTAAATTTAAGACTTCTGTTCTGATTGAGAATAATTTCAAATCGAAGAGAAAAGCGGTCAAATCTTTTGACGAAGAAGATTTTGTCCGTACTTATAATTTAGACAGAGCTTTTTAAAAATCTCTTCAGTAACGTTATAAAATATATTATTTAATTTCAAGATAACAATACTATTGAATCAAAGCTTTGAAAAGCACGTTTAAGAATGTTTTCTCTATTTGTCAGTATACAATATTACATCTTGTGCTAAAATACAATGTCACTTGCACATATAAGCAAAAAGCAGCAGCTTGGGAGGTCTGAAACTGATCAAAGCATTTAAGCATATTTTGTTCCCTTTTCCTTGCTATTTTCAATCTATTTGGGGCGTAAATAATAATAATAATAATAATAATAATAATAATAATAATAATAATAATAATAATAATAATAATAATAATAATAATGATAATTATAATAATAATAAAAATAAATGATAATAATAATGTGTCGCAAAGCTATTCAAAAGATGCTTCCGACAGGGTTCAATCTATCGTTTTCTCCTTAATCTGAAACTAAAAATAACTTTACATAAAGATAACAAAATTAATGGAGACATAATTCTAAAGTTGCACACCCCTAATTTAAATAATGATACTTTAAGACCATTCTTTGAAATGTTTATGTTTTTACGTGAAAATATCATAGCAATTTTCTCGGCAACCTCAGTACACAACATTTCCAAATTTTTAGAAATCTAATAGAACCGTCGAGCTTTACAGACAAAAGATTTTCACGGCCGATACATATTTTGAAATAAGCACAATGACTCTGAACGATACCCAACCCTCTCAGGAGCTGGACAATGTGTCAAGTTCATCAATGGGCGGAGATCTTATAACTGGAGCTCAGCTCTACTTCATCCTGCTGACCACCAGTGCTTTTACTCAAGTTTTCAGCATAGGTGGAGTGATCACAAACGTAATCAACATAGCTGTGTTTGTGAAGCTTGGCTTCAATGAGACCTCAAACATCAGCCTGCTAACTCTGGCGTTGTGCGACCTACTCTCAACCATCTTGACCATATGGGGAACACTCTGTGTCACCCCAGGCTTCAGTGATGCCGAGTTACCGTTCCTGCCGACGGAAATAGCCCAGCTGACCGGCGGAGCATTGTCAATGTTCGTCTTACGGTGTTCGGCGTGGGTCACCGCATTCATCAGTTTCGAGAGGTGTCTGTGTATCTTGATACCTTTGAAGGTCAAGAAATGGGTCACTCCAAAGATGTCCACTGCCGTTGTTTTGGCCATCTCTATCACAACCATCGGGCCCTACATCGGGGTTCACTGGAGATGGACTTTCATGTGGAAGTTTTTGCCGGCACGGAACGCCACTATCCTGGGCGTGACCGTAGTGGACACCCCGTTCCTAAACCTCAAGGAAAAGATTGACAACATCGTTTTCGGCGCCATTCAACCGATTATTGCTTTCTTTACTGTTCTCGTCTGCACTGTGTTCCTTGTCGTCTACCTCAGACGAAGCTCTCAATGGCGGAAATCAATGGCGTCTGCCGGTGGAAAGACAGGAGGGGGAGATAATTCTTTTCAGTTTCAAATGAAACAAAATATTTCCAGAAAAGAAGAGAAGGTGGTGAGACTGGTAACTTCCATAGCAACTATATTCATCGTGTGTTATACTCCCAACACACTCATGATTCTACACATGGCCATATTTCCATCGTTTTCGTTATTTGGCCAACACAGAAATACCTTCCTTATGATCTATTTAGTTTCAGTCTTGGCCAATTCAGTTAGCGCAAGTGTTAATATCTTTATTTACTATAACATGGGAACCAGATATAGGAATGCGCTTCGCCTTATGTTTCATTTCGATTCAGAAGATTCTGTAAAGTAGCAGAATGAAAGCTTAGGTGCTGTTCTTACTCGAGATCTTGTTTTCCTTTTTCATCAAACGTGTAGCCATCATTTTTTTGCAGTGAAAACATTTAAGTATCTTGTATTGGATGAAAACTTGCATTACAAGTCTTTAAACGGAAGTGTTTTATAGATGAGGTTCTTACGGCGGTGTTGAATATAACAGTTACTGATAATTCTGGTGATTGTAATTAATACCTCTAGTACTTTGCAAGACATCACTACAACTAATTCAGTATTACTGGGCACTAGCTGTGTACAAATTCCTCTCCTTTTCTTCAGTTGTGTTCCTTAGACCGGCAATGTTTCTTAATACAGTCAGTACTCATGGTATAGAGATTCATTTTGTCAAGAATAAATTAGCGTCCTAGTTATTCATGCCTTCCGTTTCAATGACTGTTAGAAATATGAAGTTTGGAAATCTAAAAGATGTTTACATAGAACAAATTGTTTTAAATTGTGAAACTTCAACCATTATTTACAAGTTGACTATCTTCATATCTCGGTTTGTGTTCGGATTTAACATAAAAAGGAAACAACTCCTGCAGGAGGATTTTTTTGTTTTTATTTTCCAACCAATGGCGATCAGTTAGCAGTTGTCTGTAACTTAACCAACCAGTAGAAGGATTGAGCTTAATCTGAGCTTAAAACATATGCACTTACAATTTTTGTTTCTTGCTTCTTTCCAGATCGATTTTTTTCTTTTCTTTTTTTTTCCTTAATCTATTTAATTTTAAAGCCTGATTCGTTTTGTATAAGCATTCAGAAAATGAGACGGAAAGTAAATCGTGATTCACATAAAGAAAACAAACTATGTTTATCAGACTTGCATTTGTTCAAGTTAACAGATTGTGATATTAATTTTGACAAATTTAGGTTCAGTCTCCCTCTTTAATAGCGAAAGGTTTTCTGAAACAACTTCCTCAGACATTGATGAAACAAACACAGAATGATACTTTAATCTTTCTCCAAAACTACGGTGAATCTCAGCCAGTATGTATTCAAAAGGAACAAGTGAAAAACGAAAAACCATAAGACTATTTGGAGTGATTTGGTTCCATAAAGTTTTATAAAAACTTGGAGGCTATATAGTAAAATTGAAAAAATACATTTTCTTATAGATCAAGGTAAATCCAGAACCTAATCGTTAGGAAAACAATATTTTCGTAAAAAAATTACATATTTCGACGATTTAATATTACAGTAAGAAAAAGATCAATTACTACAGACAAACGCTTAAACTTCTGTGTAAATGAAGCTAAAAAGAAAAACAAAAAGAATTCTCTATAACTGTAAGATTGAAAAGACATTGACACTGTGATTGATGATAGGCGGAACTAGCTCTGATAAAATAATTTTAGTTTGCAAAGTTCAGTGAGCTCTTTGCCACATTTTCTTTCATTATAAAAGCGTATCCCCCCTCCCGCCTCTCTCTCTCTCTTTCTCTCTCTCTCTCTCTCTCTCTCTCTCTCTTTCTCTCTCTCTCACACATACACGCTCCTTTCTGCGAAGCATCCTATTAACTCTCCAACAAAAGTCCTTGTATCTTCTGCAATGTGGTAAGATAACTTTCGAGCCAGTTGTCAGGTGAAACTAAGCCGTAAGATTCAAGAATTCAATATGACAGATAACCTTTTGTAGAAGAAAGGTGTCATAATGCCACAGCAAAGTTATTGTATTAAGTTATTAAGTAAACACCGACATTACAACTTTTGGAAATGATAAATTATTACCGCCAAGGATAAGGCCACATGAATAACTCAAGGTAGTCTACAGCCAATCACAAAAGAGACGCGAGAAGAGAAAAGTGATGTCGTATTAAGTGCACTGGAGTTTCGAGAGATATTTGTCATTATGACCTGGGTACAATGAAATATCCAATCGTCTCTTTAAAGCTAGTGTTTCTTATATCATCTTTGGACTAGACTATGAAGTTAGCTCAGCCTACATCTGCTAACTAAGGTGCTCATGTACAGTACAATCATACCGACATCGCAGACATTGGGTTGCGAGGTCTGGACTGCATAAATGCGCCAGAGACAGCAACTGCACACATTCGATTAGCTGAGGATAACGATAATCTAGAGGCAAGGTAGGATGACCAATTAATAGTGACAAAACATGGCAAATCTACCAGAACTAGAATCTCGAATCTGACAGCGATGTCAGGCTGAAGTAGCTCACATCTAAACCTAGACTTTTTGAGATTACACACAACTGATGGCGATGTCAGGCTGAACTAGCTCTCATCTAAACCTAGACTTTTTGAGATTACACACAACTGATGGCGATGTCAGGCTGAACTAGCTCACATCTAAAGTTAGACTTTTTGAGAAAACACACAACTGATGGCGATGTCAGGCTGAACTAGCTCACATCTAAACCTAGACTTTTTGAGATTACACACAACTGATGGCGATGTCAGGCTGAACTAGCTCACATCTAAAGCAAGACTTTTTGAGATTACACACAACTGATGGCGATGTCAGGCTGAACTAGCTCTCATCTAAATCAAGACTTTTTGGGATTACACACAACTGATGGCGATGTCAGTCTGAACTAGCTCTCATCTAAAGTTAGACTTTTTGAGATTACACACAACTGATGGCAATGTCAGGCTGAACTAGCTCACATCTAAAGCTAGACTGTGAGTAACACACAAGTGATGGCGATGTCAGGCTGAACTAGCTCACATCTAAAGCTAGACTGTGAGATAACACACAACTGATGGCAATGTCAGGCTGAACTAGCTCTCATCTAAAGCTAGACTGTGAGATAACACACAACTGATGGCGATGTCAGGCTGAACTAGCTTACATCTAAAGCTAGACTTTTTGAGATTACACACAACTGATGGCGATGTCAGGCTGAATTAGCTTACATCTAAAGCTAGATTTTTTTAGATTACACACAACTGATGGCGATGTCAGGCTGAACTAGCTCTCATCTAAAGCTAGACTTTTTGAGATTACACACAACTGATGGCGATGTCAGGCTGAACTAGCTCACATTTAAAGCTAGACTGTGAGATAACACACAAGTGATGACGATGTCAGGCTGAACTAGCTCACATCTAAAGCTAGACTGTGAGATAACACACAACTGATAGAGATGTCAGGCTGAACTAGCTCTCATCTAAAGCTAGACTCTAAAAGACACCACATCTCACAATAGTTAAACTGATCATGGAAAAATAGATAAAATAATTATCGTATGCAGTAAACCCAGGCTTTTCTTTATATATAAAATATTTTTCTCTCTACTCCTTGTTACCTTCTCTCTTTCTCTCTCTTTCTCTCTCTCTCTCTCTCTGTATCTCTCTCTCTTCCCTATCTCTGTCTCACACACACAAACATACACCCCTATAGGAAGTATTCAATCACCTTTCTTCTGAAACACAAGTGATGACGATGTCAGGCTGAGCTAGCTCACATCTAAAGCTAGACTGTGAGATAACACACAACTGATAGAGATGTCAGGCTGAACTAGCTCTCATCTAAAGCTAGACTCTAAAAGACACCACATAGCAGATGCGGATGACAAGCTGAGCTAGCTCGCATCTAAAGCTACACTCTGTGCGATGCCAGGCTGAACTAGCTCTGATCTAAAGCTAGATTGTGTAAAACACTGCATAGCTGATGGCGATAACAGGTTGAACTATCTCTGATCTGAAGTCAGACTCTGTGAGACATTACACAGTTCATGACTAGTCTGAGAGGTGAAGAACAACTTGACCAAGCTAGTAATGGCCTTCAAATTTGCAGAACTAGATCTCACAATAGTTAAACTGATCATGGAAAAATAAATAAAATAATTATCGTATGCAGTAAACCCAGGCTTTTCTTTATATATAAAATCTTTTTCTCTCTACTCCTTGTTACCTTCTCTCTTTCTCTCTCTCTCTCTCTCTCTCTCTCTCTCTCTCTCTCTCTCTCTTCCCTATCTCTGTCTCACACACACAAACATACACCCCTATAGGAAGTATTCAATCAACTTTCTTCTGAAACTTTATTTTTCTTATGGTAATGTTTTCAGACACTTTCAGAGCATTTGCCTGGTAAACTCAGTCATCACAGTCAAGTCTTCCATATTACAGATTAGCTTTTGGGTTAGGAATGTGTCATAAAGCTAGAGAAAAAAAGTATTGTATAAGATTATGTGAACACAAGCATTACCACTTCTGGAAACGATAGAGTAATACCGCTAAAAGCCAGGTCACAATAATAACTAAATAGTATTCATAACACCATAAAGTGCACTGGTGGTCGACTGGTATTTGTAATTGTGACCTGGGTACATTTATTATAGCCTGAACAATGAGATATCCAAGCGTGTCTTTAAAGCTGGTGTTTCTTAAGACACCTCTGGACTAGACTGTGAAGTTAGCGCAGCCTACATCTGCTAACTAAGGTGCTCGAGTACAGAACAATCATACTGACATCGCAGACATTGGGTTGGGAGTTCTGGACTCCATGAATATCAGATTTGTATTACTATTTACAAGGATTATGAGAAACCCCGCCAACTGGCTGTCGAAAGTCATTTCAATACTAAACAAAATCAATAGTGCATGAGCATTTAATTTTCTTTTTATTCTTTTTATTAATATCAATTTAATCATCACTGACAATGTTTTTCTCATTATAACATAGACATTATCTACATGCCTCTATTTTTCGGTTTATTGAATATATCTCTGCATCTACTTTTTTTTGTTGAGGAATGTACAAATTTCAATGAAACGGATTATCTCTTGCCTTTAGAATGTCATTAAAAATTCAAACTTGCTTGGTTCTCTTGCTTCCTTTTTTATCTTGTTTTTTTCCACATGTATTGTTTGCGCAATACATTTTTTGTTTGCATGACAAAAATTGTTCTGAAATTCTTTTTACATATTTTTTTACACTCCACAAATATAAAATATTCATTCTCTTAAGTATCGCATTTGCCTATATAGGATACAATGCAGTTTTGGGCGATGTATTTATTGTTTTACCAAGTGCGCAGGTAGTGTA
This sequence comes from Elysia crispata, assembly GCA_033675545.1. Classification (NCBI taxonomy): domain Eukaryota; kingdom Metazoa; phylum Mollusca; class Gastropoda; family Plakobranchidae; genus Elysia; species Elysia crispata. Next base: position 524,792 of record JAWDGP010006302.1, on the reverse strand, counting down.
TAAATCAAGAAACAAGAACAAACTGATTTTAATATTATATTTGAATCTCCTGATGTAACAGTGAAGGTTTGGGAAGGAAAAAAATTGGTTCAGTCAATTCATTATATTCATATATATCAACTAAGCCATGTTACACGATCGTTCTAATTATATTGGTTTAATGTGTAAAGATTGGTCCTATTTAGCCATTTTCTATAAATAATCGTAAATTGAGTTGTTTTCAAAAATATATTTGAACTTTTCCAAAAGCAAAATTATGCGCAAATATGTACCATATTATCTTTCTCTGGCCTTCGTGTATTTTGACATAAAAATTTACTTAAGACCACTGCTTTTGTACATATTTTTAGTTTTACAGCCAAGTTTTTCTGCCTCTTCATTATCATCTGAATTTAAGCATCACTTCTCAAACCATTAGAAACCTATTGGTGTATGGTTTTTCAATCTGCTGGTATTAAATTGGTTACATCATCTATAAATGGAAGGAATGTTTGTACTTCTTGGGTAATGGACTCCTTCTAAATTGTTACAAGTGAGATGGTGCAAATTCTGAAGAAAAAAAATGTGTGCCATGTTCTGTAGCCATGTTGAACAAACTGTTGAACGTTTGACTGAATTTTTTGTAAGGTAAATCATTGTCTACTCGTGATCTATGGGACACAAACGCTGCGTGTAGGAGCAAAACTGTTCATCATAAGAGTCTGGAACTCATCTCGATCTACTGGTAAGTTTCATTTAGTGTTTGGTACATATGGAATTCTGAGATATTTGTCACACCAGCAGGGCTGAGTATGAGACCCCACACTCATTCGCTCACAATCGACTGATAAAAAATTGGTGGTCAACTTTAGGATCATGAAGACTGATGCATGTGAATGTAACATTCGAACAAACAGGATCTGCAGTTTATCCAAAATAAGTTTTAATGGATAGGATTGGCTGTTTTGAATAATACTATAGAAGCTTAGATGATATTTGTGTCAACTGGAAAAACATACGCTGTTTTTTATCAACTTAAAACATCAAAAACACAAAAAAGGAACAAAAAACATGAGATGAAAAGCAACTCAAGGATTTCATTTTCAACATTTTTATATTTATGTGAATATCATTTCAGAACAAAATCAAAACTCATTTCACATTTTTTACACAACTGAAGAGAAATAATGATGATAATAATAAAAAAGTAGTAATAATAATAATAATAAGAAGAAGAAGAAGAAGAAGAAGAAGAAGAAGAAGAAGAAGAAGAAGAAGAAGAAGAAGAAGAAGAAGAAGAAGAAGAAGAAGAAGAAGAAGAAGAAGAAGAAGAAGAAGAAGAAGAAGAAGAAGAAGAAGAAGAAGAAGAAGAAGAAGAAGAAAAGTAAAAAATAATAATATAAACCCTGTGTTAGAATATTATGATACTCAGGAAGCAAATTTTAATTGTTTTTAGTTTAAAGCGTTTGGTTGGAAAAGCACTGAATGCAAGAGACTTTACCTGTGGCAGAGAGACACATCATCACACAGTATCTATTGGGTTCTGAAAGAGATATAACTGTTATTGTTGTGGTTCATTTTTCTTCAATATAGTAGTTTGCAACACATTACACTGTATCTGCTGAGCTCTACAGGAGATAAAACTATTATTGTTGTGGTTCATTTTTCTTCAATATAGTAGTTTGCAACACATTACACTGTATCTGCTGGGCTCTGTAGGAGATAAAATTATTATTGTTGTGGTTCATTTTTCTTTAATATGGTAGCTGTAAATACGATACACTGTATCTGCTGTTGTTAACTCAACACAGCAGATGATCTCTGTGGAGAGATAAAATGAAACTGGGGCTGCTTAGACGATTGCACCCAGATTTACTTTACTTTTTTGGTCGAGATCTTTGCTTCATTTAAACAATTAAATCATGAAAATGTGAGTAGAGTTCCTATGTTTCAAAGTTTCATATATTTTAAAACTGTACTAAGAGTGGCTGTGGAGGAGATAATTCTGTTCAATGTAAAAAATTTTTTTTTTCTTTTTTTTTTCATTTACTTCTGTGGCTCCGGATGTGGCTCTGAAGGAGCTCTAGAGATAAATCTGTATTTGTTGTGAAGTTTTTCCCCATTTTTTTTTCTTTAGGAAGTTGTATGGCTCTTGGGAGTTAGTGTTGTAATTTTTTCCCACGCTGTGTTATGGCTCTGAAGGAGATTTCACTGTTATTGTTTTTTTCAATTTTCTTCACTGTGGTAGTTTTGAACACATTACACTGTATCTGCTGTGTTTTAGTTCAGCACTACATATGATCTCTGTGGAGAGATAAATAAAACTAGGGATACTTAAACAATTGCATCCAGATTCAGTTTATTTTTTTTAGCCTAAGATCTTTTCTTCATTTAAGGAATGACATAATAAAAATGTGAGCAGAGTTCCAATTCTCCAAGGTTTTCTATTTTAAAAAGCCGTACTACGAGTGGCTGTGGAGGAGACAATGCTGTTCAATATAAAACTTTTTTTTTCAATTAGTTCTGTGGCTCCAGATGTGGTTCTGAAGGAGCTCTGGAGATAAGGCTTTATTTGTTGTAAAGTTTTTTTCTCATTTCTTTTTCCTTTATAAAGTTGGATGGCTCTTGAGAGTTATTGTTGTAATTTTTTCTCACGCTGTAGTATGGGTCTGGAGCAGATATAACTGTTATTGCTGTGATTCACTTTTCTTCAATATGGTAGTTTGGAAGACATTACACTCTATCTACTGAGCCCTGGAGGAGATAAAACTATATTTTTCTGGTTTACTTTTCTTCAATGTGGTAGTTTGGAACACATTACACTCTATCTACTGAGTCCTGGAGGAGATAAAACTATATTGTTCTGGTTTACTTTTCTTCAATGTGGTAGTTTGGAACACATTACACTCTTATCTACTGAGCCCTGGAGGAGATAAAACTATATTGTTCTGGTTTACTTTTCTTCAATGTGGTAGTTTGGAACACATTTCACTCTATCTACTGAGTCCTGGAGGAGATAAAACTATATTGTTCTGGTTTACTTTTCTTCAATGTGGTAGTTTGGAACACATTACACTCTATCTACTGAGCCCTGGAGGAGATAAAACTATATTGTTCTGGTTCACTTTTCTTCAATGTGGTAGTTTGGAACACATTACACTCTATCTACTGAGCCCTGGAGGATATAAAACTATATTGTTCTGATTCTCTTTTCTTCAGTGTGGTAGTTTGGAACACATTACACTGTATCTGCTGTATGTAAGTTCAGCACTACATATGATCTCTGGGGACAGATAAACTTAAACGGGGGATGCTTAAACGATTGCACCCGATTATGTTTACTTTTTTGCTCGAGATATGGTCTTTGCTTGATTTAAAGAATGACATCATGAAAATATAAGTAGATATCCAATGTTTCAAGGTTTCAAATATTTCAAAACTGTTAATAAGTGGCTGTGAAGGAGACAATTCTGTTCAATGTAAAAACTTTTTTCCTTTTTTTTTCTTTTATTTTTATCTGGATCATGTAAGTAAAAAAGAGAGGTATCAAGACCATTAATTTTTTTTAGTTTTAAAAGCCTCTTTAAATACACACACGCACCCAAGATTCAGCTATTTGACACCAGGTTGCAGTTTGTAGAACGGAATTTTTAGCATTTTTAGATAAAAGACTAAATCTTTTTGGAATAATTCCATACTTTTCCAATATATTTTAGTTCCTTATTAGGAAGCTTTGAATTCTCGCATAAAGTGCATAAAAATGCATTGCTTTCGGGGAATTCTTAGTCGGGCAGATGTTATAATAAAAGTTTTTAAAACAATTTGTAAACCTAAAAGTAAAATCCAGATTTACCTAGTTGTAGATCTTAACCTTTTGATTTGAGTTTAGCTGATGTAAATATCTAGGCCCTAGATCAAGAATCTATGTCGAAGCAATCTTTTTAGATTCTTTACTTAGATCTTACACTATATCATCTAGATATAGATCTATTCCAGATTGTTTTAGATCTGCCGCCGCCTACATTGTGTGCGTATTTTTAGTTTCATTTTCGCCATCTCTGCCCAGCTGTGCTTACAGGAAAAAGTTTGCACATTCGCCTTTTTCTTTTAAAATAATAATAATAATCACATTTTTGCCTTCATTTTAGAAAAAATTCTATTTTGCTGAAAAATAATATTACCACTCCAATTTTTAGGGCAATGTACAACTTTATGCCAAATTAGACGTTCCTATGTGGTCTAGAAATGGTCCGTTAGATGGGCTTCATTTTTCGCCTAGCTCCATTATACAAGCATAATTACCCGTTCAAATCAACAGGTTAGGAAGACAAATTATACACTGAAGAAGAGTAAAGTTCACAAATATATTAGAATTGTATCCTCGGAATCTCTCCTGGAGCCATACCACTACACGAAAATAAAAATGTACAATGATAACTCTCAACAGCCATACAGCTACATAAACTGATAAAGATAAAAATGGAAAAAGAAAACAAAAGAAAACTTTACAATAAATACAGACTAAATCCAGAGCCACGGATCTACATAAAGAATTTTCTTTTTAAACTCTTTGAATAATACTTTTGATACTGTAACAGAATTGTCTCCTCCACAGCCACTTATCATACGGTTTTGAAATATAATTTTTAAAGAACCTTAAAACATTGGAATTCTTCTCACATACTCGTGGCGTCATTCTTTAAATGAACTTTTTGAAGCAAAGATCTCAAGCAAAAAAGTAAACAAAATGTGGGAGAAATCGTTCAGGCAACCCTTGTTTTAGTTTATCTCTTCACGAAATATATATGTATGTGGTTCTGAACTGACACACAGCAGATACAGTGTTATGTGTTTCAAACCACCATATTGAAGAAAAGTGAACAACAACCATAACAAAAACAGTTAATATCTCCTCCAGACCCATACCAATTCATGAAAAAATACAATAATAACTCTCAAAGCCATACAACTACAGAAAGAAAACAAACAACCAAAAAAAAAAAAAAACTTTACAAAAAATTCAGCCGTATCTCCAGAGCCACAGAACTACATGAAAATGTAAAAAAACCGTGTTTTAATGATAAATGTATGAAAAAGAATATAAGAACCATGAAACATTGAAATTCTTCTCATGTTTTATTGAAGACCTTCTTTAAATGTCTCTGTCTATGTGTGTGTCTATCTCTCTCCAAATATATCACTGTCTCTATTTATGTGTTAGTCTACCTCCCTCAAAATATATTACTGTCTCTATTTATGTGTTAGTCTACCTCCCTCAAAATATATCAGAGTCTCTGTCTATATTTGTGTCTGTCTTCCTCAAAATCTCTCATTGTCTCTGACTATGTGAATGTCTATCTTCCTTAAAATATCTCACTATCTCTGTCTATGTGGGTGTCTATCTTCCTTAAAATATATCACTATCTCTGTCTATATGTGTGTCTATCTTCCTCCAAATCTCTCACTGTCTCTGTCTATGTGCCTGTCTATCTTCCTCAAAATATCTCACTATCTCTGTCTATGTGCCTGTCTATCTTCCTCAAAATATCTCACTATCTCTGTCTATGTGGGTGTCTATCTTCCTTAAAATATATCACTATCTCTGTCTATATGTGTGTCTATCTTCCTCCAAATCTCTCACTGTCTCTGTCTATGTGCCTGTCTATCTTCCTCAAAATATTTCATTGTCTCTGTATTTGTGTGTGACTATCAACCTTCAAATATCTTACTGTCTTTGTCTAAGTGTGTGTCTTTCTTTCTTGAAGTCTCTCATTGTATCTGTCTATATTTGTGTCTTTCTCCCTCACAAACCTATCAGTGTCTCAGTCAATGTTTATGTCTTTCTCCCTCCAAAACACTCACTATCTGTGTGTGTGTGTGTCTATCTCTCTTCAAATGTCTCACGATCTCTGTCTATGTGTTAGTTTATGATCCTCCAAATATCTGACTTTTAAAAGAGATGGAAATTATCTGATTTCAGACTGAAGTCTTATTCAGCAATTTATTGTGGAAATTTATGCTAAATTGAATGTGAGCAGTTGCAGTTTCCCAGGCGTGAACAGAGTATACTAAGGACAGACAACTATAGGGATTTGTGTGACGCTATTTTGTCAGTAGATGTTCATCCAAGAAGTCCAAAATAAAGTCAGGGGACGTCGTCTGCACACAATCGTCACATCAAACAAGATTCATGGTCAATGTGGCGATATCATGCCTCCTCTATGTATAAAAAGCGGATAATGTTTTGAAGGATTTCCGAAAGCTTTATTGAAAGAAATAGAGCATGGAGCAGATTCCTACCGAATGTATCCAAGAAAGAGCCAGAAGATGGAGAAAACTCTGCGATTTTAAACTCTACAGTGAATGGTCAACATATTCAGAGACCATTTGGCAATTAATGGGTGGTTGCGCACTATCTGTACCTTCTATGTCAGCTCACTTGCCTTATATTTATACATTTATGACTCAAGTAATAGGAAGAGTTTCCAGGCGGCTCCACCAGAAATTCTGTCTACCAGGAAGTCTTGGATTATCCACACAGTTCATAATAAAGTAAGTCAAACTTTACATGGCAGTCCTATTCACACCCACACACACACACACACACCATCCTGTTGGGTCCCCCGCAACCTGTTCATTGCATGAGTAACCATGCTTGCCATCTATAAACTCTGTATTGGAGACTGGTTGTTGCCCATGTAGCGGCAAGCGGAAGTAGACTATATCCCTTTGCGTTTGTCTCATTTTTGTTATTAACAAATGATTTTTTCTAATGAAACGCTTTTTTGGAACCAATAATTTCTGAGTTAATGTCAGTTTCTTCCGCGTAAACAATTTTCCTGAGACTAAGATTGTGCAAAATAGGAATCAGAGATCAGTATTTGTGGCCTCAGTTTCCTGTATAATGATTACTTTGTCCTTACTTAACCATTTAGGGTATGGAGGCTAGTATTCACCTTACGTGATCGCCTCGTCAGCGGAATGATACTGGTTGCAAAATCATCTTAGGATTATTTTTCTGCCCTCTTGACGGAAAAAAAATTATCTGCAAATTTGAACTGTGCCAGGTTTGATCAATTTTGGGCCTTTAACTGTAAACTTTAGATTCCTTACAACTACACCATCTTTGTTAGCTATAATATTGGTTTGTTTGTTGTTGTTGTTGTTTTCGTCTCAAATTCAGTCAAGATCTCTCCTGAACGTAGCGACCTTTATCAATTTATTTTCCGGTTTTTTATTTGGAAATTCTCCTTCGCGATCTTCCATTCCTCGATGGGTTTCGAGTACATTTAATATCACGCCGTAAAAAGGAGTCGATGAGTAATCTCTAATAATAGTACAAGTCTAGCTAGATGCTTTCTTCTCTCTATGATAATCTTGAAGTTTTCATTCTAGCAGCAAACTACAGCGAATATTTTTGTTTTTCAATTTTTCAATTTTTATGCAAAGAATGGTATCGGCAGCTTGAAGAAATTAACCTAAGGTTTGTGCTTTTGTTTCCTCAAACTTGCTCCTTAATTTTCTCGATGTTTAGCTTACTAGTTGGCATGTAAAGGTTAGGTGGTGGAACAATGGGCTGACGAAAATAAGGTCTCGCGTTTGAGGCCTGCTTAGATCATCCTGTGGTGGGCTCTGATCTTATCAGCACTACCGCGTCTCAGCGGAGAGCAGTCGCATCTAAACTCAGGATTATCCCAGAAACTTATGAGACAAAAGGATGATCAAAGAAACACAAACTGCATATAATTGGACAGATGAGTCAAGAAAGGGTAATCTTGACTGAGTCCTTAGTTAACAAAGAGATTCATCATGGTTTCTCATAAAATTTATTACCCTGGGCTTTTATAAAGTTTTATAAAATAGAGGTTGCTTACAGGAGATCAAATTGATGTACACTTGACAGACAATTTCCACTATCAAATGTCAAATGATCAGATGCTCGCCAAAGCCCAACTTCTCATATTTTCTTTCTCTCTTTTTTTCTTTTCTTTTATTTCAACAGTGTTTTACAAACGCGCTACTGATGATGTAGTTTATTTTGCTTAAGATTAGCATTTTTAAAATAATACTTTTTCCTTTAATAGATAAATCTCTTTTTCCCCATAAACACAGCGTTTTTTCTATTTTTTCCAGTCTTTCTTTCCAGTTATCTTCAATTTCTCCTGCAGAGTATAGACTGCTAAAATGTATTCATAGGATTTTGATCTTGTCCACACATCTTATGTTACCATTTTTTTCTGTTTGGGCTAAAGTATTTGATAGAATCATTGCATTATACTTATTTTCATTTCATTGTAAGCCGGAAAATAAGCTAAACTTTTTTATTTGGGCCAATACCTCTCTGAAGTCAGTTTCATTTCTTAAAAAAGTGTGGTGTCATCTGCATACTGAAGTATCTTTATACTAGGCGCTGAATTCGCTATCTTAACTCCGCTAATGTTATTGTCCTGGCGAATGTTTATTGCGAGCATTTCCACGGCCATGATGAAAAGCATTGGGGAAATAGGACATCCCTGGCGAATCTCCTCTTTCTAGATAAAAATATTCAGAATACATTCCAGCATTTTTAACAATAGCTTGGCTATCAGTCACTAAAATTCTAATCCAGGATTTCAAGTTTTTACCAAATCCAAACTTTTTAAGTGCCTCGTATGAGTGAGGTTGATAATGTGTCAAACGCTTTTGAATAATCTAAGCTCAGGACAATACTTTGTGTTTCCTTATTGCTTTCATGAATTATTATATCATCAATTTGTCTGATAGTTGTTGATATATTTCTTCCTTTTACAAAACCCGTTTGATTATTATGTATGATGTGCGGTAGAATTTTCTTTATTCTAAGTGCAAGCGCTTTTGATATTATTTTATAATCCGCATTGGTGAGACTAATGGGGCCCCAGTTAGTTAAATTTTCTTTTGGTAGTTCCTTCCCTTTATGGATAAGCCCTATTGTTCCTTGACTTTGAGAGGGGCATAATTTTCCTTCCTGCTGGCTGTAATGTAGAGAATTCATAAAAAAAATCCTTTATGTCATGCCAAAAGAATTTGTACAGCTCTGCGGGCAAGCCGTCGGGACCTGGTGCAGATCCATTTTTCACGCTCTTCAGTGCTTCCTTTATTTCATGTTCTGTTATGTCCGCCTCTGTTTGATGTCTTTGCTGCGCTGTTAAAGTAGGAAATTTTAAGTTCCTTGACAATAAGTTGGCTCTTTGTTTTATCAACTCTGGCATGATTTATCTTCTCTGTATAATTCTTCATATTAACTTTTAATTTCTTTAATGATCTCAGAATCATCGGTCACTATTTCTACATCTCTTTTGACTAAACGGTTGACAGTGTTATTCTTGGCCCTACTCTTTTCTAGGTCTAGAAAAAATTTGACGTTTTTTACCCCTTCTTCGATCCATTTTATTCCAGCTCGTATTTGCGCTCCCTTAGTTTTCTCCATTTCCATCAACTCAAATTTCTTTTGTAGCTTTAATTTTTCTTCTTGAATAGTTCTGTTTTTTGGATCTATCACAAATTCTTTTTCAATTGTTTCAAGAGTACTTCGCATGGCGAGGGAGTCATTATTTTTTTAATTGCGCAGTTTTGCTGAACTGTTGGCTTATGCTTTTATTTCGGCTTTTATTAACTCCCATTTCATATGGGAATTTAGATTTATGTAAGTGGCATCGTTTTTAGCTCATTCAAGAAAACGTTTTATTTCCAAAATATAGTTTTCATCTTTTAGAAGGCTGGTGTTTAGTTTATAACGGGATCTTCCCCTCTTTTTTTTTGGCAGAGATAACATGCATATAACCGCTTGATGATCTGAGAAACCTATGTTTTTTATGCTCGTGTTCATAACTTTACTTTCTAAGATTGGGTCGAGTATGATGTAGTCCAGACGTCGAGCTATGTTCCCCCTACTCCAAGTGAAATTTTTCTCTGTTGGATGGTGCTCTCTCCAACAATCTACAACGTTTTGACAATTCATCCAATTCTTAAACATCTCAACCATATTCTGATTATGTTTGTTTCCGGATATAATATCTAGGGTATTGTCAGCAACAACGTTGAAATCCCCAAGAAAGACTATTTCGCTATATGTATTCATGTTTTTATAAACGGCATTAGAAAGTTGTTAGGAAATTTATTTTTCCTTTATCATCACATGGTGCATAAGCATCAATTACCATTATGCTTCTATCTTCTACATCAATCTCTGACATAATATATCTCTCCTTACTTTCAATACGTTTAATGTTTTTTTCCTCTTTTTTTTTTTGTCAAACATGGTTATCAAACCTTTGCTTCGCCTAGTACCTGCTGATAGATGAATCGTTCCTGGCCATTCTTTTTGTAATATATTTAAATCCTCCTTCGTTAGGTAGGTCTCTTGGAGAGCGGCGAATGATATTTTGTCTTCTCTTATTAACCTAAACAATGTTTTCCTTTTCTTAACGTTCCTTAATCCCTGAACATTCAGGGTCATAAATTTCAAGTCTTTAGCCATTTGTGAAATTGTTTTGATTTGTTTATGAGTTGTATACATTTTTTTTGCTTTGTCATCAGAAAACCCTCAATAGGGGGCTCAGAGAGAAAAACTTAAGGAGAACAAATCTATAACTGATAACCGGATAAGTCTATGGATTCAAAACAAATAGATTATCTAGATCGGATATCTTACATACTAATCCCAAAAAAAATCCACCAGAAACAAACCAAAATTTGAAACTAGATCACCAAAAAAATCACCAGAAAGAAAACATGGCCGACAGCGTCGAGTCACTGGAAGCAAACGATACCTTGTCATATTGATTTATTCATTCATTTATTTTTAAACTTTTTATTCTGTGCGTGCGTGTATGTTTGAAGGCGGATACATTTCAACAGTAAAATTTAGATGCAAATTTGACAAGTGGCTGTACCAATAATTGTTTTGCATGCGTTATTACAAAACTCGACAAAATGAGAAACAACCAATTCTGATACTGTTTCTCTTCTGGTGCAAGCTTGAACAGTAAAGGATCCCCAGGGTAGCACTATGAAGAGATTCTAAGAAGCTACAATCTTCTATTAGTGCGAGGCAGGATCTGTGTGAGTCACACAACCAACACAACTCCCTGCGCAATAATTCTCTCTACCCATCGCCCATTGCAGCAATACATCCGGGCATTCGTCTTATTCGTGCGCCCTGATACTGCAATGTCTGTTTTTGTACAGCTCATGATACTGATAGAAGTTTGACTAGTCATACTGTGTATCTTGGTCTTGTTGCTATGTTTTGTCGATCTTAAGTTGTTATGATGGTTCTCTTTTCTATGAAGGTCATAATTTCACTTTGTATCACGCGAGAGAAGTGAATGCCGGCAAGAAAGGGGTGCCGTGTGAGAAAAGTATTAATTTTTATGTATTTTTTAGGTTCTTGTGTATGTGAGTAAATATTTTTTTGTCAATTGGTATTTCTTTTCGATAATTTCAAATAATGCATTGTGATCAACTAAAGGTGAAAAAAACTTTCCGCCATTATAGATTGTCTCGATTCAGATCAATATTATCGCTAACTAAAAACCAAAGAAATGGAGGCTACGCCACGAGTTCTTTTATGAAAATCCAATTAACTAGATAGTACAAATTCAAATTCCGTATTACTCAAAAATCGAAGTCAAAGTTTTCTTAAGGGAAAGACACGCAATCGAACCAAAGTTGAAAGTGTCCAAAAGTTTTCGTTTCTTAATATTTTAATAAGAGTGGAATGCAACTAAAAGTGTTCAAGGAAAATATAAACTGTAGATAAGTGAACTTAATGGCAAAATACTCGTCATCCTGAGCTAATTGAATGTGTCCAGTTCCTTTCTCCGTATTTATGCAGTCCAGGCTTCGCAACCCTATGTCTGCGATGTCGGTATGATTGTTCTGTACACGAGCAACTTAGCAGATGTTGGCTGCGCTAACTTTATAGTCTAATCCAGAGGTGATATAAGAAGCACTAGCTTTAAAGAGTCGATTGGATATTTCCCTAAACCCAGTTCAAAATGACAAAGATCCCTCGAAACTCCAGTGCGTTTTAAGGTATTATGAATAGTTGATTAATTACAACATCAGTGCCTAATCATACTTTGCTCTTTTCGCATTTCTGCTGTGATTGGTTGGAGACTGCCATTAAGTAATTCATGTGGCCTTGTTCTTGGCTAGAGACTACCATTAAGTAATTCATGTGGCCTTGTTCTTGGCTAGAGGCTACCATTAAGTAATTCATGTGGCCTTGTTCTTGGCTAGAGGCTACCATTAAGTAATTCATGTGGCCTTGTTCTTGGCTAGAGACTACCATTAAGTAATTCATGTGGCCTTGTTCTTGGCTAGAGACTACCATTAAGTAATTCATGTGGCCTTGTTCTTGGCTAGAGACTACCATTAAGTAATTCATGTGGCCTTGTTCTTGGCTAGAGACTACCATTAAGTAATTCATGTGGCCTTGTTCTTGGCGGTAATACTTTATCATTTCCAAACGTGGAAATGTCGGTGTTCACATAACTTAATACAATAACTTTGCTCTGGCATTATGACACCTTTCATGCAAAAAAGGTTATCTGTCATAGTGAATTCTTGAATCTGACGGCTAAGTTTCACGTGACAACTGGCTTTAAAGATACCTTACCACATTGCGAGATTTCAGAAGATACAAGGACTTTTGGTGGAGAGTTTTTAGGATGCTTCGCAAAAAGTAGCTTGTGTGTGGGAGAGAGAGATAGAGAGAGAGAGAGAGAGAAAAGCCTCAACCATAAACCACTTCCGTTTAAAGACGTATAGTGCAAATTTTCATCCAATACAATGTACTTAAATGTTTTTACTGAAAAAAAATGATGGCTACACGTTTGATAAATGAGGAAAACAAGATCTCGCGAAAGAACAGCACTTAAGCTTTTATTTTGCTACTTTACAGAATCTTCTGAATCGAAATGAAACATAAGGCGAAGCGCATTCCTATATCTGGTTCCCATGTTATAGTAAATAAAGATATTAACACTTGCGCTAACTGAATTGGCCAAGACTGAAACTAAATAGAGCAAAATGAAAACATTTCTATGTTGGCCAAATAACGAAAACGACGGAAATATGGCCATGTTTAAAAACATGAGTGTGTTGGGAGTATAGCACACCATGAATATAGTTGCTATAGAGGTGACCAGCCTCACTACCTTCTCTTCTTTGCGGGAAATATTTTGTTTCAATTCAAACCGAGAAGAATTATCTCCCCCTGCTGTCTTCCCACCAGCAGACGCCATTGATATCCGCCATTGAGAGCTTCTTCTGAGGTAGACGACAAGGAACACAGTGCAGACAAGAACAGTGACAAAAGCGACAATCGGTTGAATGAGGCCAAAGATGATGTTTTCAATCTTTTCTTTGAGATCCAGGAACGGGGTGTTCACTACTTTCACGCCCAGGACAGTGGCGTTCCGCCCCGGCAGAAACTTCCACACGAAATTCCATCTCCAGTACATTCCGATGGAGGGCACGATGGTTACGATAGGGATGGCCACCAAAACCGCAGTGGTCGTCTTCGGAGTGATCCATTTCTTGACCTTCAAAGGTATCAAGATGCACAGACACCTCTCAAAGCTGATAAATGCGGTGACCCACGCCGTGCACCGTAACACGAGCATTGACAAGCCTGCGCCGGTCAGCTGGGCTATTTCCGTCGGCAGGAACGGTAACTCGGCGTCACTGAAGCCCGGGGTGATACACAGTGTTCCCCATAATGTCAAAATGGTTGAGAGTAAGTCGCTCAAAGCCAGAGTTAGCAGGCTCATGTTCGAGGTCTCATTGAAGCCAAGCTTCACAAACACAGCTATGTTGATTGAGTTTGTGATCACTCCACCTATGCTGAAAACCTGTGTCAGAGTACTGATCGACATCAGGATGAAGTAGAGCTGAGCTTCAGTTATAAATTCTCCGCCTGTGGATAAACTTGACACATTGTCCACCTCCTGACAGGGTTGGGTAACGTTCAAAGTCATTGTAGTTCTTTCAAAATATGTATCGGCAGTGAAGATCTTTGGTCTGTGTCCAAGAAAAAATCAAAAGTGTTTATGTTAAAACGATAACCAGGTCACTATTCTCCAAAACTGTAAATACAAGGTTAACATCCACTTTTGCTGAGTTGTTTTTTTCTACGTAACTCTGCAATACCGACATGCAATAATTTTCTTTCTAATATTAAAACATTTTTTACGGTATCCAGAGTGGAACATTATTGTGAATCCACAGTATTGCAAAACACACTCAATTGTCACACTCATGGTTTCACAACTTCTCAAAGACGCTTACCTTAGGTAGATCATATTAAAAATTCTCTACCTAGATGGATTTTCATCCTTTACTTTAAACTCAAGCTTTTTTAAAGTAAACAGTTACCGGTGCGTCTGGAGTGAAGAGGAGAATAATTGTCGTCTAATTAAAAAAATGATTCACTTAATGATTATATCCAATAAGTCTTCCAACTAAAACACAAAAACAAAAAATATGTGAAACTTGGTGTTAGATAATTTCAATAAGATTACCAAACAGGGCAAAAAAAAAAAAAAAAGAAAAACAAAAAACAGCTGATAAAGCAGCATGACAATGTAGCTGGAATTGGATAAACTTACATCTGAGGCTAATGAAGCAATAAAAGGAGATAAATGGAAACTAAGTTTATAACTTGGGAAAAGAGCATATAACCTATCCATTTATTCAGCAGAAAAAAAGATCAGGTTTAGACAGAGTTAAATTTGTCAAGTCTGCTTAACAGAAGTCTTATGAATCCAAGAATTATTATTGGTCAAACAGTAATGAGTATCAAATATATAATAGCTCATTATTTTATCCTATTTTGAAAGGTCGGGTGGTACTATTTCATTTCTAAAAATAATGTTGAAATTATTGAAAGCTGTGATTGCCGGAAAAAACATTCTCTAATTTATTCGGTTAAAAAACAGAAACAATATACAATATATTTTACAACATAATTGCTGAGATGTGACAAAAGAGCTGTCCTAATTCCATGTACAAACAATACCTTCATCAAAGGATTAACCGCTTTGGTCTTGATTTTACCTTTCTTTTCTCTTCGACTTCAGAAGATTCTCAATGGGAACAGAGTTCTAGACTGTAAATCTTGATTGCGGTCTGGGTTTTAAAATGTGCATGTAATAACAACAAGCATTTTCAAATATTGCTTGAAACAGAGGCAGTATAGAACCTGGCAACGCTGTTTTTTTCTAATGCCTTTAAATTTTAAAGCTGTTGACTTTTGAAATGGAGGATTTCACCAA
Source organism: Elysia crispata (assembly GCA_033675545.1). Taxonomy (NCBI): domain Eukaryota; kingdom Metazoa; phylum Mollusca; class Gastropoda; family Plakobranchidae; genus Elysia; species Elysia crispata. The sequence continues at coordinate 509,511 of JAWDGP010006302.1, read as the reverse complement.
CTAATGGCGAGTAGCTCAATTTAAAGGACCAGCACATGTAACCCATTTTATTGTTTCGCAGATTACGTCTTCAAATTGGTGACAGCCAACTAACTTAAGACTTCATGAGCTAACTGTGGTCTACAGGCTTGTTGATAACTGCATTTTGTCTGTCAGTAGCAGTAGTTTAGACAGCCGTTCTAATTAAGTGATAATCAATTTTAAGCTTGGTGCAAGAAAGGATTCGGCATATTAACCGCGGAGTGATATTTAAGGAGCGCCAAGGGAGACATTCTCTCAAATCATTGTTAGATCCAATTAATGGCCGAGGCTAGGGCTGTAGTAATTGGCATGTCAATAAACATTGCTTTTTTCGAATACTTACAATAACTAATTTTCTATTTTGTTCAACATACTAAGATATGTTTGTTAATTATTTTCCTTATTTTAATAATTAGAGGTTTCTAGAGAATGACCATTAAAACATTTCAGCTTCCACGCAATGCAAATTTATCCTTTTCACCGAGCACATGAGTAATTACATTAACAAAGATCTTGAATCTTTAGTGTCCCAGATACCCAACCTATCTTGATTGATTTTATCACATTCTTGCACTACCGAAGAGGCGTTTGTAAAACACAATTAAATTAAAAAAAAAGAAACGAAAGAAAGAAACTAAGAACAGATTGGCCTTCCCGAGCACCTCACATGATCATTTGACATTATGTGATACTGGAAACTGTCTGTCAAGTATAAATCAATTTCACCTCCTGCAAATAGCCTATAAATCTGTAAAAAAAACTTGAAAGCCGAACATAAGAAATTTTATGAGGGAGAATGATAATTTTTTCCCCCTAACTTATCATAAGTTTCTGGGAGAATCATGAGTGGAGACGATGGCTCTCCGCCGAGACGCGGTAGTGCTGATAAGATCAGAGCCCACCACAGGATGATCTAAGCAGGCCCCACGCGTGAGACCTTATTTTCGACTGTCCATTGCTCCCCTACCTAACCTTTACCTGCCGACTAGTAAGCTAAACATGCAGAGAAACTAAAGTAGCGAGTTTGGGGAAACAAAACTACAAACCGTAGGTTAATTTCTTCAAGCTGCCGATATCATTCTCTGAACTTGACACAACATTGTGGCATGAAAATTGAAAAACAAAAATATTCTCTGTGTTTTGCTGCTGGCGTGAAAACTACAATATGATCACAGTGGGAAGAAACCATCTAGCTAGACCTGTATGTAAGTATTTCTTTCACATAAACTGCTTTTTTTTTCAGGAAATATTAAATGCATTCGAAATACATCGAAGAAGGGAAAATTGCAAATGATATTTTCAAAATAAAAAAATATATTGATAAAGATCATTACATTCAAGAGACGATCTTAACTGAACTTGAGTTTTAAAAGTTTGCAACCACAATTAGAGCTAGCAAAGATGGTTTAATTAAAGGACATCTAGAGTTTACGGATAAAAGGCAAAAAATGAACTGATGATACCAGGCAAATTCGAAATTGGCAGATAATTTTTTTGTATGGAAAGCTAAAAACCATTGAACTGCATCTTGTGAATTTGTTCTTGAATTTTTCAGCAAAACTTCATCCATTATTTTCAGTAGGGAACAACGAGGGATATTGTAGGGGGTCATATGCTGGATGTAATTGACAAGCCCGTTTTAGTTGATTTGTTCTTTAACATATTACGATATTTCGATGTCTAACCGAGACAATCACAAACCCGTTTTACTCGACTTGTTTTTAATATATTACCATATCTCGATGTCTAACCGGTTCATTCAGAAAAGAATGGTTTCCATATTAAAAAAAGTGATAAGCGGTGATACTTTTAATCACCATGCCATATAAATCTTCCAACTAAAAAGAATAGCAACAAAATGTGTTAAACTTGGTGTTAGACAATTTCAACAAGATTAGCCAAAAAAGCAAGAAAAATGCTGATAAAGCAACAAAGTAAGGTAGTTGGAAGGTTAGCCTACAAATTAGGGTGGTAAAGCATTCAATCAAGTTCTGAAAAGGTCACTTAAAAAAGACATTGGTAAAGTAACATGGTCAAGTAGATAGAACGTATGCTTACAACTGAGGCTGGTAATGCGACTTGACGAGGTAGCTTCAAAGTAAGCTTACAACAGAGACTATTTAAAAGAAATTATACGATGTTGCTGAAACATAAGTCTACGACGACAGATGCTGCTAAAGCAACAAAATGAGGTAGCTGGAAGGTCAGTTTATATTTGAGACTAATAAAGGAACTAGACAAGGTACTGGTAAGCAAGCTTAGAACTCAGGCTGGTTAAGTAAAAATACGAGCAGCTAAAAAGTAAGTTCGCAAGTCTTACTAATAAAACAACAAGACGAGGTAGCTGGAAAGTAATCTTAAAACTGAGGCTAGGAAAGAAACGAGACGAGGTAGCTGTAAAGCAAGCTTACATCTGAGGCTGGTGAAACAAAAAAAATAGAATAAAAGTATGCTTACAACTGAGGCTGGTGAACTAATAAAACAAGATAGATGAAAAGTGGTGAACTAATAAAACAAGATAGATGAAAAGTTAGTTTTTAACGTGGGAAAAGAGGAAATTACTTAACGATTTTTGCAGAAGAAAAAAGATCAGCTTTAGATCAGGTGTAATTCATCATTTATCAAGTTTGCCAAACAGAAGTCTCATGAATCCAAGAAGGCTTATATAGATTAAACACTATTATGTGTATAGTATTTACTAGCTAATTTTTTTATTCATCTCATTTTGATGATTTTGTGAGGAACTAAAAATTTGGAATCGTTGTGTAGAAAATAAAATAGGACAAATTGCTCTAATGTATTATCGCTTTAAACATAAGCAGGTCAGCGCTTGCAATAATACACGAACGACCATAGAGAATCCCTTTTCAAATGAGGGTGTGTTTTTAAAATCACCATATTACATAATTATAGTCGTCATTTGTTATCTTCAAGTAGAATTAATTTAAGTTCGAGATTAGCAAGAAAATGATGAACTGAGCGAAGTGGGAAACATCTTTTGATTAGGTTCACGAAATATTGTTACTCATGTTTTTAAGAGATTGAAAATATCAATGAAAGGAATAATTATTCTTCAACCCTAACATTTGATCAGTTTTACATCTCTTGTGCTGATGCTGCTGGCTTACACGAGCAAGTGACATTGCACAAGATGTAATATTGTAATATATACAGAGTAAAAAATTTAAATATACTTTTCAAAGGTTTTGATTCAATTATATTTTGTTCATAAAATTAAATAATGTATTTTAGAACTTAAATGTGGAGCTTTTTAAAAAGTACTGTCTGAGTTACAAACAATAACTTTTTCAAAAGATTTAAAGTAACCGCTTTGTCCTTGGTTTTACCCTTCTTTTCTCTTCGAGTTGAGAATTTCTCAAAATAGAAAACAGAGTTTTAAACTTTAGACCTTGGTTGCGGGCGGCTTTTAAAATGTACATGTAATTATAACAAGCATTTTCAAACATTGCTGGAAACAGAGACGGTATGAACATGACAACATAGGATTTTTCCATCGCCTTTAAAGCTTAAAGCTGTTGACTTTTGAAACGAATGGTTTCACCGACTAATTGTGGGTGTAATTGCTCGAGGCGCTATTAATTGGGCCAGCGCATGTAACTCAGTTTATTAATTCGCAGACTCCGTCTTCATATTGACGACAGCTGTTTACTTTTAGACCAGGGGCTAACTTGAACATAGGCTTGAACGGTAACTGTATTTGTCTGTCAGTAGGTGCAGTTTAGACAGCCGCTCTAATCAGGTGATAATCAATATAGGCTTGGTACAGGCAAGCACTGAGGCATAATCAGCGCGGAGTGATATCTAAGGTTTGCAAAGGGAGAGATTGTCTTGTATAATTGTGAGATCCAATTAACGGTGCTAGGAAGTGATAATTGGCATGTTTGAGAGACATAGTTTTTACTGGCGGATGCTTACAATAAATCATGAAACGCTCGAAAATCTGTTTTCTTAATTGTGAATTACTTTCAAGTATTATTATTATTTTTTTTTTTTTTGGGAGGTGGGGGTTGATGATGAGAAAGTTACTAGAAGATGACCTTTGCACAATTTCTGTTTCGACGCAATAAAAATTTGTCCTTATCACCGTACATCAGACTAATTACAAGAACAAAGAGCTTAAAGCTTATCTATCCCAGATACCCAACCAATCTTGATTGATTTTATCACCCGAAAAGAAAGAACTCTTACACTACCGTAGATTTATGAAACAATATTAAAATGAAAGAAAAGAAAAGAGAGAGAGAGAGAGAGAGAGAGAGAGAGAGAGAGAAAGAAACTAAGAACAGTTAGCCTTTCGAGAGCATCTACCATGATCATTTGACATTATATCAAACTGGATATTGTTTGTCAAGTGTACATCAATTTGATCTCCTGTAGGTAACCTCTATTTTATAAAACTTTAAAGCCCAGCATAACTAATTTTATGAGAGACCATGATGAATTTCTTTGTTATTGGAGGACTCAGTCAAGATTACCCTCTCTTGACTCATCCGCCCAATTATATGCAGTTTATGTTTCTTTGATCATCCTTACGTCTCATAAGTCTCTGGGAGATTTCTGTATGGAGAAAACGGCTCTCGGCTGAGACGCGGTAGTGCTGATAAGATCAGAGCCCACCACAGGATGATCTAAGCAGGCCCCACACGTGAGACCTTATTTTTGTCGGCCCATTGCTCCACCACCTAGTAAGCTAAACATGCAGAGTAAATTAAGTAGCGATTTTGAGGAAATAGAATTAAAAACCTCAAATTCATTTCTTCATGCTGCCGACATCATTCTCTGAACTGGACAGAAAATTCTGAAAAACAAAAATATTCTCTGTGGTCTTTTGCTTGCGGGAAGACTACAAGATGACCACAGAGAGAAGAAAGCATCTAGCCAAACCTTAATGTTATTACACTTTACTCATCAACTCCTTTTTTCCGCGAAAGATTAAATGTATTCGAAATAACATATCGAGAAAGGGGATATTGGGAAGGAGAATTTTAAAATAAAAGATCGGAAATTTTTTAATTGATGAAAATCATTAGGTTCAAGAGACGATCTGAATATGAGTTTAAAATAAAACGATAAAACTGGGCAAATTCGAAATACGCAGATAATATACTATATCCCCAATAAATTTTAGCGGGAGTTGATTTACTTGAAAGCTTGACAAACACAGGCTAGGTCGGCCGTAACTAATTAGTTTTCAATGGGGAGGCTGCTGTTCAAAGAGGGAGAAAATGTTTTATATCTTAACTATGAGCAATTAAAAGATATAGTTCAAATTAAGACATTATCTCAACCTGAACAGGTTAAGAATATTTTTAAGCCTGTGTGCGATTTGTCTCAGTTGAGATGCATTGTTTAAGGGAAACACAGATGGGAGAGACAAGAAACGCGTCTGTGGCATATCGTGACAACTGGGCTACAGAGGTCTATAGGTGTACTGGGCTTTCTTCACTTACTTCGATAAACAGTGCCAATTAGAAAAACACCTCTCTCTCTCTTTCTCTCTCTATATATTTCTCTCTCTATTTCTCTCTCTCTCTCTCTTTCTCTCTCTCATTCTCTATCTCTCGGTTACGCTTTTTGTCTCTAGCAACGCCTGATTTTCCCTTGCCCTTTATCTCTCTAGTCATGTCTTCTTTCTATCTCTTTTAGTCTCCACTCTCTCTCTCTATCTCTCTCTCTTTCTCTCTCTCTATCTCCCCTCTCTCTCTCTGTCCCACGTGCTTTATCTATATCTGTGTATCTCTCATTCCCTGGATGTTGTCCATATGTATATATATATATATATATATATTATATGTATATATTTGTCTGCTGATTTTTTTTCTATTCCTGTCTGTCTGCCTTTCTCTCTCTCTCTTTCTCTCTCTCATTCTCTATCTCTCGGTTACGCTTTTTGTCTCTAGCAACGCCTGATTTTCCCTTGCCCTTTATCTCTCTAGTCATGTCTTCTTTCTATCTCTTTCAGTTTCCACTCTCTCTCTCTCTCTCTCTCTCTCTCTCTCTCTCTCTCTCTCTCTCTGTCTGTCTGTCCCTCGTGCGTTGACTCTATCTATATCTGTGTGTCTCTCATTCCCTGGTTGTTGTCCATATGTATATATATATATATATATATATTTGTCTGCTGATTTTTTTTTCTATTCCTGCCTGTCTGCCTTACATACCATGTTTTGTTTTTTTTTGTCGCATTCCTCAGATCTCCTCCCCCCTCTCAATCTATTTCTCTCCCTCTTTGTTTATGTTTCTCCCTTCTGTCTTCTCTTTTTTTCTCTTCCTACTTCTTTTTCATCACTGTCTCACTTCCTTCCTTTCTCACATTCCCTATCCTCTTCTCCTTCTCCTTCTGTGACTCTCAACTCATGTCTTTCTACTTTTCAGTATCCTACCTCCACCATTTATTTTCCTTTCATTTACTACTCATCTCTCTTTAACTTCTTCATTTTATCTCTCACTTCCTTCTGCGCTCTTTCTTTCTATCTCTCTCCTCCCCTCTCTTTTTACTTCATCAATACCTTTTTCTCTTTTTCTTCTCAAAGACTCACTCTCTATTCCTGATTTCTTCTCCTTTCTTCTCTTTATCTTTGTCTTTCCCTACCTCGTTACTCTCTCAGTCTCACTCCCTTTCTAACCCCGCTTATTCCGCTATTTTCCTATCCTCTCTCTCTCTCTCTCTCTCTCTCTCTCTCTCTCTCTCTCTCTCTCTCTCTCTCTCTCTCTCTCTCTCTCTCTCTCTCTCTCTCTCTCTCTCTCTCTCATTCACTCACTTTCAGTCTTTTTTGCTTCTATTTTCCTCTCCCTACCTTATCTTCCGTGACTGTGAGAATTCTCTCTCATTGCCATCAGCTGTATGGTGTCTGACAGAGTCTAGTTTTACATCTGAGTTAGTTCAGCCTGTCATCGCAATCAGCTGAGCTTTAGCTCAGAGCTACATACAGTTCAGCTTCCATTTGACATTAGAGGTGTGGTCTCTTGCAGAGTCTGGCTTTAATTAAAAGCTTGTTCAGCCTTTCATTGCCATCGGCTGTGTGGTTTCCCACATAGTCTGGCTTTAGATTAGAGCTAGTTCAGCCTGACATCGTCATCAGTAATGTAGTGTCTCACATAGTCTGGCTTTCAATCAGAGCTAGTTAAACCTGACATCGTCATCTGTTTTACAGCCATGGAGAAATCTTCTATTTAACTCCAGTTACGGAGAATTCTAAGCGTTTGTCTACAGTAATTAATCTCTGTCTCGTTTTGTTGCTTATTTCACTAATACATGGACGTGATCTTTTTTTATTATTATTCTTTTTATATACGTCAATTTTTTTTTCTATTCATTAGATTTTAGCATTACATATTGACCTATGACAAAATGCCTTTTATCAAGTGGATTTTATAGGTTTCAAATTTTTATTAAACTTTATGAAACCAAATGATTTAAAATGCTTTAGTGATTTCTTGAAGTTTTAAAAGTCTCTTTTGAATGAATTTGGGCTGGGATTTAACTTAATTTGGAAAAAATTGTCTTAGTTTATGTTTCACCACAGTCTCAAGAAGTTATTTAGAAACCTCATCGTCATTGAAGGGGGAAAGAGACCTAAATTTGTCCATATTAGCATCACATTCATGTAAGCAGAAAAAAAGTAAGTCTGATAGACATATTTTGTTTTATTATGTGAATCTGGATTTATTTTGCCAGTCAGTTTCCAAATTCGTAAGCAAAACGAACCGGGTTTACAAATGAAACAGATTTAGAAGTTTCCAAATTCGTAAGCAAAACGAACAGGGTTTACAAATGAAACAGATTTAGAAGTTTCCAAATTCGTGTACCAAACGAACCGGGTTTACAAATTAAAAAGATTTAGAAGTTTCCAAATTCGTGTACCAAACGAACCGGGTTTACAAATTAAAAAGATTTAGAAAAAACGATCTAAAGAAAGAATGGATCTTCTAAAAGGCAAAAAAAAATTCTAGGCGGCATGTTTTGAGCTAAGATTTCGCTCTATTGATCAACCAGCTCGTGAAGTTACAGGCCACTGCAAGCTGATTGTCAATGGTTGGAGAAAAAAGTCAAAATCTGACTGTATCAGTCCTTGTCCTTCAGTGAAAAATCCGAACACAAATTCAGACATGAAGCTAAACAACTTGTAAAATATGGTTGAATTTTTACAATCTAAAACAATTGATTGTATGTAAACATTTTTTTAGATTTCCTAACTGTTTTATTCCCAATAGCCAATAAAAAGAGAATCATTAATTAATTAATGGTAACTTTATGTCTTCTTAACAACATTAATCTATGCTATAATTCCTGAAAATATTAAAAACTAATGCCGGTTTTAGGGACACAATTGACGAAAAGGAAGAGGACAAGTACTCAGCTAGTGCCCAATAATAGTGAATTGGTTATAACGATGTCTGTCAGAATACCGGAGAAAATGTTTACAATAACCAGAATTGTAAATGACTGTCTCATTCACCATTACCGTAAAACCTTCAACCATAAATCTCTTCTGCTTAAAATATGTTTAGATCACGGGTCATAAAGACAACCAATTTTATTTTAATCTGTTATGCAAGTTATACAAGATACATAAAAGTTTTCACTACTTTGAAAGATGCCTGCAAGTTTGGTAAAAGAGAAAATAAAGTCTTGCGTATGACGAGCACCTAAGCTTCGATTCAGCTACTTCACAGAGACTTCTAAATGAAACAAAAGGCGAAGCGCATTCCTATATCTGGTTCCCATGTTATAGTAAATAAAGATATTAACACTTGCGCTAACTGAATTGGCCAAGACTGAAACTAAATAGAGCAAAATGAAAACATTTCTGTGTTGGCCAAATAACGATAACGACGGAAATATGGCCATGTTTAAAAACATGAGTGTGTTGGGAGTATAGCACACTATGAATATAGTTGCTATAGAGGTGACCAGCCTCACTACCTTCTATTCTTTGCGGGAAATATTTTGTTTCAATTCAAACCGAGAAGAATTATCTCCCCCTGCTGTCTTTCCACCTGCAGACGCCATTGATTTCCGCCATTGAGAGCTTCGTCTGAGGTAGACGACAAGGAACACAGTGCAGACAAGAACAGTGACGAAAGCGACAATCGGTTGAATGAGGCCAAGGACGATGGTTTCAATCTTTTCTTCTAGATCCAGTAACGGGGTGTTCACTACTGTCACGCCCAGGACAGTGGCGTTCCGCCCCGGCAGAAACTTCCACACGAAAATCCATCTCCAGTAAACTCCGATGTAGGGCCCGATGTTTGTGATAGAGATGGTCACTACAACCACAGTGGTTTTTTTCGGAGTGACCCATTTCTTGACCTTCAAAGGTATCAAGATACACAGACACCTCTCGAAACTTATGAACACCGTAACACGAGCATTGACAAGCCTGCGCCGGTCAGCTGGGCTATTTCCGTCGGAAGGAACGGTAACTCGGCGTCACTAAAGCCTGGGGTGATACACATTGTTTCCCACATGGTCAAGATGGTTGAGAGTAGATCGGTTAAAGCCAGAGTTAGCAGGCTGATGTTCGAGGTTTCATTGAAGCCGAGCTTTACGAAAACGGCTGTGTTGATTACGTTTGTGATCACTCCACCCAAGATGATAACCTCAGTTAAAGCACTGATCGACAGCAGGATGAAGTAGAGTTGAGCTCTAGTTATAAAATCCCCGCTTGTTGATGAACTTGACGTACTGTGCAGCTCCTGACAGGGTTGGGTAAGGTTCAAAGTCATTGTAGTTCTTTCAAAATATGTATCGGTGGTGAAGATCTTTGATCTGTGTCGATGAAAGGATCAAATGTGTGCTTTACCAAAACGACAAACAAAATGGCAACGACAGCGTAGCACAATACATGTAACTGCGAAAATAAAATGATGGCTCTGAGAACGACATGTTTATGCTGATAGTAAAAAAGTGCGTTCGAACAGACATGGATTTGGCAAAAGAGGAAGGATTTTTGTGGAGATGAAGATAGTTGCACCATACTTAGTCCAATTGGTTAAACGTTCTTTCTGTTCCCATGACCCATATTACTTGTACCTTCTCGACACTGGAATTATTTCAAATAAACCCTATCGCCATTAACAGATCAGGATTCTTCCAAATTGATAATCAGAGCTTAACATCAACTTTGGGTGATATTTTTTTTATCTTCTTGACATTCCACAAATATCTACCCCGACTATTTTCTTTTCATCAGTTCAACATTTTGTATGGGATCCAGAATTACAAGAAATACACAATATTGCAAAATTTTCCCACCTGTGGGTTTCACAATTTTTTAAAGGCGTTGTGTTACGTAGATCCTAGAAAAAATTCTCTACATAGATGATATTTCAATCTTTGACCTTAACTTGCTCTTTTAGGGTAAACGGTTCCTGGTGCACCTAGAGTGTAGAGGAAAATAAAATTCGCCTGATTCAAAAATTAAAAAGCAGTGATACATTTAATCATCATACCATATAAGATTTCCAACTAAAAAGAACAGCAACAAAGATTGGCGTTAGATTATTTCAACAAGAATACCCAATAGAGCAAGAAATTGGCGGATAAAGCTACAAAGCACGGTAGCTTAAAGGTTAGCTTGCAACAGACGCCGGTAAAGCATCAAGACGAGGTAGCTGAAAAATTTACCTACCACTGAGGCTAGTGAAGCAACTAAAAGAAATAGTCAGAAAGTAAGCCTACAAGTCATACTGGTAAAGCAACAACTCAAAATAGCTGGAAAATAAGCTAAAAACTGAGGCTGGTGAAGCAAAAAAGCGAGATAGAATGAACGTAAGCTTACATCTAAAGCTGATGATACAATAAAACGAGGAAGATGGAAATAAAAAGTTTGTAGGTTGGGAAAAGAGGAAAGTACTAATCCATTTATACAACAGGAATAAGTGAGGTTTAGACAGAGTTTAACTTGTCAAGTCTGCCAAACAGAAGACTTATAAATCAAAGAATTATTATAGGTTAAACAGTAAAAAGAATAAAGAGATTTAAAAAGCTCATTATTTAATTTTTCCTATTTTGATAAGCCCTACGGTTATTTTTCTAAAATTCTGAAATTATTGTGTAGAAAATAAAATAGCTGTGGTTGCCAGAAAAATTGCTATAATATATTCGTCTTAAAACATAAACAGCTTAAAGAATGGTCTTATAGAATCTCTATTTAAATGGCGGTGTGCAAATTTAGAATTACCATAGTAGATTTATTCGTCATTTGTTATCTTCAAGTGGAACTGAGTTTATGTTCGAGGTTAGCACTAAAACGGTAAATTGAACCATGTGAGAACAACCTTTTGATTTCATTTGAGAGGTTTTATGATTTAAGCACCATAGAGATTGAAAATATCATGCACTAGGAATAATGATGCTTAAATCCTTTGATCAGTTTTACATCTCCTGAGCTGCTGGTTTTTGCTTACATCAGCTAGTAACATTGTATTTTAGCACAAAATATTATATTTTAATATTGACAAATAAAGTGAAATTTTTAAAATGTGCATTTTAAAGTTTTTGATTCAATTGTGTTGTTGTCATGAAATTAAGTCTTATATATTAGAACATAACTGCGAAGGCTTCAGAAAAGCGCTGTCTAGATTACATGTAATCAATAACTTCGTCAAAAGATTTAACCGCTTTGATCTTGGTTTTACCTTAAAAGTTTTTGATTCAATTGTGTTGTTGTCATGAAATTAAATCATATATTTTAGAACATAACTGCGAAGGCTTCAGAAAAGCGCTGTCTAGATTACATGTAATCAATAACTTCGTCAAAATATTTAACCGCTTTGATCTTGGTTTTACCTTTTTTTTTCTTCGAGTTGAGAAAATTCTCAATCAGAATAGAGTTCTAAACTTTAGACTTTGACTGCTAGTGGCTTTTGAAATGTACATGTAACAAAAAAGCATTTTCAAACATTGCTTGAAACAGTATATAGTAGCCCATATTTTATAAAAGTCAAAAGCCCAGCATAAGAAATTTTACGAGATACCATAGCAAATTTTTTTGTTAACGGAGGACTCAGTCAAGATTACCTTCTCTTGACTCATCCGTCCAATTCTCTGCAGTTTATGTTTCTTTGATGTTCCTTACGTCTCATAAGTTTCTAGTGTAGAGAATTTGGCTCTTAGTCAAGACTATGTAGTGCTTGCAAGAAAAGAGCCACATAAGATGATCTAAGTAGACCTCAAACTAGAGAAATTTTTATTTATGTTACTCCAGGGCTCCACCACTTAATCTTTATATTCCAACTTAATAAGCTAAACATGCTGGCAAAATTAAGGAGCCAGAATTGTGTGAGAAACCTACAAACCACGCGTCACTTCTTTGTGCTGCCCACATCATTCTCTGAACTGGACAGAACATTATGTCATGCAAAATTGTTTAAGAAAAACATTTTCTGTGGCCGATTGCTTGCATTAAAACTACATGAAGACCACAGAGAAAAGAAAGCATCTAGCTCGGCATGTATGTTTTTACAACTTGTTCGTCAATCTTCTTTCTTCCGAGTAATATTCAATGCACTGGAAACAACATATCGGTGAAGAGAAGATCGCGAAGGAGGAAATTTCAAAATAAACGACCGGGAAATAAACAGATAAAGATCTTTAGATTTAAGAGACGGTCTTAACTAAATTTGTCTTGAAAACAACCAAAATTTGAGCTAATGAAGATTCGGTAGTTGAAGTACATCTGGAGTTTACAAATAAACAGTCAAAATTGATTGAACCTGCCAAATTTGAAATCCCTTCAAAATTGGCCAGAAAAATAATCCTAAGACAATATCCCAAGCCAATATCATGAGGTCTGGCTTCAGCTACGGGAGGTGATCACGTACGGTAAATACTAGCCCTAAAAAGATAAGCATGGACGAATACAGGAAAGAAATAATATTAATAGTGAAGTCTCATTCCTCTCGCCCCCAGGATGTCCCCTTTCCAACAATTCGCATTGACAAAGAGAAGCTTAAAGTCACTGATCACTTCATATACCTGGGCTCAACCATCACCAGCAACCTCTTACTTGATGCAGAATCAGACAAGCGCATCGTCATAGCTGCCGCAGTCATAACACAACTGAGCAAAAAAGTGTGGACCAGTAAGCAACTCACTTTGAACACCATTCTCAAAGTCTGCCAGGCGTGCGTGCTCAGAAGCCTATTGTACGGCTTACACATTCGCTGTCTCCCACGAATTCCTGGTATCAAGTGGCAGTACAGGGTGACCAACACGCTAGAAAAAGCGAGCGAATTCCCTCAGCATGCATCTCATGTTCTGCCAGCGATGATTGCGATGACTCGGTCACGTACACGGGATGGACAACGGACGCATACCTAAGGTCATCATGTATGATGAACCATCTTCTGGACGTCGACCAAGCAGCCATTTAGCTCTGTGCTTCAAGGATGTTTGCAAGCGAAATATGTAACTAAGAGACATCACTCAAACACCTGGGAATCGCTCTCTGATCACCGTAGTGTGTGGCTTAAGATATGCGGTGAGGGAGAGAGTCAAGAGAGGTGAGGAGAGGAAAGCAAAGAGGAAGAAGAGTCAGTAGAACCAAGCCCTAAACCCACAGTCAAACTACGTGTGCGGCAACTGCCGTAGAGACTGCCATGCAAGGATTGGGCTACTAAGCCACACCCGTCGCTGATCTCAAAAAGACTGATGATGAGACCAAAATCACACAGGGTGCAAATATTCGTCTCGCAAGACAGAAGGGTGCCTACATTACAATCGAATAATCTCACACCGTCTCGCAAGACAGAAGGGTGCCTACATTACAATCGAATAATCTCACACCGTCTCGCAAGACGGAAGGGTGCCTACATTACAATCGAATAATCTCACACCGTCTGCCAAGACGGAAGGATGCCTACATTACAATCGAATAATCTCACACCGTCTCGCAAGACGGAAGGGTGCCTACATTACAATCGAATAATCTCACACCGTCTGCCAAGACGGAAGGATGCCTACATTACAATCGAATAATCTCACACCGTCTGCCAAGACGGAAGGATGCCTACATTACAATCGAATAATCTCACACCGTCTCGCAAGACGGAAGGGTGCCTACATTACAATCGAATAATCTCACACCGTCTCGCAAGACGGAAGGGTGCCTACATTACAATCGAATAATCTCACACCGTCTCGCAAGACGGAAGGATGCCTACATTACAATCGAATAATCTCACACCGTCTCGCAAGACAGAAGGGTGCCTACATTACAATCGAATAATCTCACACCGTCTCGCAAGACAGAAGGGTGCCTACATTACAATCGAATAATCTCACACCGTCTCGCAAGACGGAAGGGTGCCTACATTACAATCGAATAATCTCACACCGTCTCGCAAGACAGAAGGGTGCCTACATTACAATCGAATAATCTCACACCGTCTCGCAAGACGGAAGGGTGCCTACATTACAATCGAATAATCTCACACCGTCTCGCAAGACAGAAGGGTGCCTACATTACAATCGAATAATCTCACACCGTCTGCAAGACAGAAGGATGCCTACATTACAATCGAATAATCTCACACCGTCTCGCAAGACGGAAGGATGCCTACATTACAATCGAATAATCTCACACCGTCTCGCAAGACGGAAGGATGCCTACATTACAATCGAATAATCTCACACCCTCTTGGTCACAGGAAGAATCTAATACGCTGAGTTAACTGACATCAACTCAGATATTATTGTTTCTAGTCAATTTTTCGTTAGAAAAAAATAATTTCTTTGTAACCAGAAAGAGATAATAAAGGGAGCTAATTTACTTCCGCCTACCAGTACTTGGGAACAAACCAGTCGCCGATGAAGACAAAATGTTCTATCTGAGACAATATCGCAGGAAACGGTTTCATTTATAGATGATATGATAAACAGATCAAACTTTTTTTATTAACCCGTGCAATGGTGAGTGATGAGAAATGAGATCTCGCGATGCTGTGTGTGATGAAGGAGTGGCATCCATGTTTTATCGCTCATTCTGCTGAAAGCAAAGACTGAGCTGCGCTGGTTTTTTTTATCGACACTACTGATTTGTGTAGCACAATAAGCGACTAAATGACTGAATGGCTCAAATCACGAGCAATTTTTTGTGCTTACATTGTTTTTGCTTATTACTAGTACACAGATGTATACAGATGTGTAAAACATTACTCAGGGAAAAATGTACGGATGACAATTTAATGACATTTTTTTAAAAGATTGCTTTTTGTTCATGATGTGATGGAACTTCGTTTGCACTGTATTGAACATTTGTTTTTTTATGAACATTCAGGGAATTTTTATGCTGGGCCTGGCGATGATGTGACCAAGATCTGATAACAGACTGGAGTTTTCTGCTCGACTTTTAGGACAGTTTAAAGATTTTTTTTTCATTAGTGATAGAATAGAGAGTACTGATGATTGTGTAGGATATTTCGATGATGTATGATTTGATGAAGATGCTGCAAGACTTTCAGTTGCTGATGGTATTTTAACTCGTGATTAGGGTATATGGACTGCTCCTCAAGTTCAAAGGCTTTTTATTCTCCAACCGATGTCTGAGTTTAAAAAGACTAAAGATAGTGTCAATAAGTTAACACATAACATAAAAATAGAATTATTATTATTATTAATAATAATAATACTACTACTACTACTACTACTACTACTACTACTACTACTACTACTACTACTACTACTACTACTACTACTACTAATACTACTAATAATAATAATAATAATAATAATAATAATAATAATAATAATAATAATAATAATAATAATTGTAATGCAATGTGCTGTATTTTGATCTATTGACTTCCTCACGTTGTGTAGGTGCGTACTTCTTGGGTAGCGGATCGATTTAGATCTATATGTGCATTGTTTTATTCAGTTGTATAATTTTACAAACTTTGTATTTCAGGCTTAAGAATTAAGTTTTGTTTGTTGAACATAGTTCTCACTGTGAGAAAACTATCCTTGAACGTGTATTCTTTAGATTCTTCTGAAATCTTCCACTTAGTCCAAGCATAACGATGAATTCGTCACTCCTTGTTTACCTTTGTTCTGATTGGTTGCTATTTTATAGCGCATTAATCATTACGTGTACCAAGAATATTCTCGCAATAATGATGTAATTCCTTTTCTGAATAATTCGATGAGATTGAGTACAAATATGTGACGAAATTGTGTTCAGTCAGTCAACTTTGTGAGCAGTGAGTCAACATCTAGTCAGATTTGTGCGCAGTGAGTCAACGTGCAGTGATTATTGCGTCAACCTCTTGTCAGTGAGCCATCGGTCGGCATTGTGTTGAATTAAACAGTTTGCAATTTTTACAAGCGGACTTCAGCCTTATTTTCTACGGACGAGTTGTGTGATTGGCTATGTATATTTTCATAATCTAGACAAACAAAGCCAAATAGATCAACCAAAAATATGTTACACAGACCCTATTTTTTTCAAAATTAGAATCACAATCAGGCAAGTAGAAAAAATGTAAGTCGGATAAACATAATTATATTGTTTTGTTTATGTGAATCACGTTTTATTTCCCCTCTCAATTTTTTTTATTATTATTCTTACACAAAACGAAGTGGGCTTCAAAATTATACAGATTTAGAAAACAATTAAAAGAAAGAATCTTTCTAGAAAGAAGCAAGAAACAACAAATTACAAGTTCGCATGTTTTGATCTCAGACATGGCCCTATCCTTCTATTGGCTAGTGAAGTTACAGGCCACTGCTACCTGATTGTCATTGGTTGAAGAAAAACGTCAAAATCGGACTGCAGCAGTTGTGCGTCCCTTAGTGGGAAATCCGAACACAATCCCAGATTTGAAGATAACCAGCTTATAAAACGTGGTTGAAGTTTGACAATTTAAAACAATTGATTATGAGTAAAAATCTTTTAAATTACCTAACTCCATTATTCCAAACAGCCATTTAAACCGAAAGGAAGGCATTAATCAGTACTGTCTTAATTTATCCCTCACATAATTAATCTCTATGCCATGATTCCTCACTTCGTTGATAAAAAAAACTGCCGGTCTAAGGAACACAACCGAAGAAAGGGAGCGGGATAAGTGCTCAGCTAGTACCCAATTATATTGAATTGGTAAGAATGATGTCTAACAAATTACCGGAAGTATTAATTACAATTACAAGATTGATAAGTGACTCCAATATTAGCCATTACATAAAAACATCAACCATAAATCACTTCTGCTTAAAGATCTGTAAAACATGGGTCTTCAAGACAACCAATTTTATTTTAATCTTTAATGCAAGCTATTTGTCCTAAACGAGACGCCCTAGTGTTGAAATATGGCTGCAAGGTTTGTAAAAGAGAAAACAAGATCTTACGTATGAACAGCATCTAAGTTTTCATTCTGCTACTTCACAGGATCTTCTGAGTCTAAATGAAACATAAGGCGAAGCGCATTCCTATATCTAGTTCCCATGTTGTAGTATATAAAGATATTTACACTTGCGCTAACTGAATTGGCGAAGACAGAAACTAAATAGATCATGAGGAAGGTATTTCTGTGTTGGCCAAATAACGAAAAAGATGGAAATATGGCCATGTTTAGATGCATAACTGTATTGGGAGTATAACACACGATGAATATAGCTGCTATGGAGGTGACCAGTCTCACCACCTTCTCTTCTTTTCTAGAAATATTTTGTTTCGGCTCAAACCGTGAAGAATTATCTCCCCCTGCTTTCTCTCCACCAGCAGACGCCATTGATTTCCGCCATTGAGAGCTTCGTCTGAGGTAGACGACAAGGAACACAGTGCAGACGAGAACAGTGACGAAAGCGACAGTCGGTTGAATGAGGCCAAGGACGATGTTCGAAACCTTGTCCTTGAGAATTAGCACTGGGGTGTTCACTACGGTCACGCCCAGGACAGTGGCGTTCCGTCCCGGCAGAAACTTCCACACGAAAATCCATCTCCAGTAAACTCCGATGTAGGGCCCGATGGTTGCGATAGAGATGGTCACCACAACGGCAGTGGTCGTCTTCGGAGTGACCCATTTCTTGACCTTCAAAGGTATCAAGATACACAGACACCTCTCGAAGCTGATAAATGCGGTGACCCATGCCGTGCACCGTAACACGAACATTGACAATCCTGCGCCGGTCAGCTGGGCTATTTCCGTCGGAAGGAACGGTAACTCGGCGTCACTGAAGCCCGGGGTGATACACAGTGTTCCCCATATGGTCAAGATGGTTGAGAGTAGGTCGCACAACGCCAGAGTTAGCAGGCTGATGTTCGAGGTCTCATTGAAGCCAAGCTTCACAAACACAGCTATGTTGATTAGGTTTGTGATCACTCCACCCAAGCTGATAACCTGAGTTAAAGCAACTATAGACAGCAGGATGAAGTAGAGCTGCGCCCCACTTATAAGATCCCCGCCCATTGATGGACTTAACACATTGTCCAGCTCCTGAGAGGGTTGGGTAACGTTCAAAGTCATTGTAATTCTTTCAAAATATGTGCTGGCGGTGAAGATCTTTGGTCTGTTTCGAAGGAAGGATAAAAAGTGTGGCATGTTAAGGCAA
Source organism: Elysia crispata (assembly GCA_033675545.1). Lineage (NCBI taxonomy): Eukaryota > Metazoa > Mollusca > Gastropoda > Plakobranchidae > Elysia > Elysia crispata. The sequence goes on along the minus strand of JAWDGP010006302.1, from coordinate 490,916 downwards.
TAAATAAAATAGACAGCGTAGTAAAATATCAGCAAAAGTAGAACGATGGCTCTGACAAATACATGTTTTTGCTAATAGAAAGAAAGTGCGTTCAAACAGCCAAGGATTGGGCAAAAGAGGAAGCAATATTGTGAAAGATAGAGATAATTGCACCATATGTTGGCCAACTTGTTCAATTTTTCTCTCTGTTCCCATGACCCGCCTGTGTCTTCACGCCACTGGGATTAACTCAAAACAAATCATATAGCTCTAAAGAGGCCAGTAATTTCCCAAATTTTTTATCAGGGCTAAACAGTAACTTTGGGTGAGTTTTCTTTTCTACATGACATTCCGCAAATACCTACACAATTTCCTTTCCATTATTTTAACATTTTGTATCGTATCCAGAATGTTCAAAAATACGTTTCATACTTATAGTTTTTGAACGTTTGGATTGTGGTAGATCATAAGAGTAATCCTCTACACGATGAAATTTCATGTTTTGATTAACATTATTTTGGGGGTAGAGCAGTACCCGTGCACTTAAAGTTTACAAGAAAAGAATGTTTTCCATATTCAAAAAGCGATAAGCGGTGATACTTTTAATTACCATGCCTTATAAATCTTCCAACTAAAAAGAACAGCAACAAAATGTGTTAAACTTGGTGTTGGACAATTTCAACAAGATTAGCCAAAAAAGCAAGAAAAATGCTGATAAAGCAACAAAGTAAGGTAGTTGGAAGGTTAGCCTACAAATTAGGGTGGTAAAGCATTCAAGCAAGTTCTGAAAAGGTCACTTAAAAAAGACATTGGTAAAGTAACAAGGTCAAGTAGATAGAACGTAAGCTTACAACTGAGGCTTGTAATGCGACTTGACGAGGTAGCTACAAAGTAAGCTTACAACTGAGGCTGGTAATGCGACTTGACGAGGTAGCTACAAAGTAAGCTTACAACTGAGGCTGGTAATGCGACTTGACGAGGTAGCTACAAAGTAAGCTTACAACTGAGGCTGGTAATGCGACTTGACGAGGTAGCTACAAAGTAAGCTTACAACTGAGGCTGGTAATGCGACTTGACGAGGTAGCTACAAAGTAAGCTTACAACTGAGGCTGGTAATGCGACTTGACGAGGTAGCTACAAAGTAAGCTTACAACTGAGGCTGGTAATGCGACTTGACGAGGTAGCTACAAAGTAAGCTTACAACTGAGGCTGGTAATGCGACTTGACGAGGTAGCTACAAAGTAAGCTTACAACTGAGACTATTTAAAAGAAATTATACGAGGTTGCTGAAACATAAGTCTACGACAGACGCTGCTAAAGCAACAACATGAGGTAGCTGGAAGGTCAGTTTATATTTCAGACTATTAAAGGAACTAGACGAGGTACCTGGTAAGCAAGCTTAGAACTCAGGCTGGTTAATTAAAAATACGAGCAGCTAAAAAATAAGCTTACAAATCTTGCTAGTAAAACAACAAGACGAGGGAGCTGGAAAGTATCCTTAAAACTGAGGCTAGGAAAGAAACGAGACGAAGTAGCTGTAAAGCAAGCTTACATCTGAGGCTGGTGAAGCAAAAAAAAAAAATAAGTTGAATAAAGTATGCTTACATCTGAGGCTGGTGAAGCAAAAAAAAAAATAGGTTGAATAAAGTATGCTTACATCTAAGGTTGGTGAAGTAATAAAACGAGATAGATGGAAAATTAGTTTTTAACGTAGGAAAAGAGGAAATTACTTATCGATTTTTTCGCAGCAGAAAAAAAGATCAGTTTTAGATCAGGTCTAATTTATCATTGATCAAGTCTGCCAAACAGAAGTCTCATGAATCCAAGAAGGCTTATATATATTTTATATTAAACACTAATATTTGTATAGTATTTACTAGCTAATTATTTTATTCATCTTTTTTTGATGAACTAAAAATTTGGAATTGTTGTGTAGAAAAGAAAATAGTTAACTGCCAGGAAAAATTGCTCTAATGTATTATCGCTTAAAACATAAGCAGGTCAACGTTTGTAAGCGTTGCTGTGTGTGGAATAATACAGGAACGGCCATATAGAATCCCTTTTCAAATAAGGGTGTGTTTTTAAAATCACCATATTACATTATTATAGTCGTCATTTGTTATCTTCAAGTAGAATTATTTTAAGTTTGAGATTAGCAAGAAAATGATGAACTGAGCCATGTGGGAAACAACTTTTGATTAGGTTTACGGGATATTGTTACTCATGCTTTTAAGAGATTGAAAATATCAGTGTAAAGGAATAATTATTCTTCAACTATAACAGTTGATCAGTTTTACATCTCTTGTGCTGATGCTGATTGCTTACACGAGCAAGTGACATTGCACAAGATGTAATATTGTAATATATACAGAGTAAAAATTTTAAATATGCTTTTCAAAGGTTTTGATTCAATTATATTTTGTTCATAAAATTAAATAATATATTTTGGAACTTAAATGTGGAGCTTTTTCAAAAGCGCTGTCTGAGTTACAAACAATAACTTCTTGAAAAGATTTAAAGTAACCGCTTTATCCTTGGTTTTACCCTTCTTTTCTCTTCGAGTTGAGAATATTCTCAAACAGAACTGAGTTTAAAACTTTAGACCTTGATTGCGAGCGGCTTTTAAAATGTACATGTAACTATAACAAGCATTTTAAAACATTGCTTGAAACAGAGGCGGTATGAATATGGCAACATAGGATTTTTCCACCGCCTTTAAATCTAAAAGCTGTTGACTTTTGAAACGAATGGTTTTACCGACTAATTGTGGGTGTGATTGCCCGAGGCGCAATTAATTGGGCCAGCACATGTAACTCAGTATATTAATTCGCAGACTACGTCTTCATAATGACGACAGCTGTTTCCTTTTAGACCAGGGGCTAACTTGCACATCATCACCTGTCTCCCTGGCTTGTTGGTAACTGTATTTGTCTTATCAGTAGGCGCAGTTTAGACAGCCGCTCTAATCAGGTGATAATCAATTTTACACTTGATACTGGCAAGCAGTGCGGCATAATCACCGCGGAGTGATATTTAAGGATTGCAAAGGGAGAGATTGTCTTGTATAATTGTGAGATCCAATTAACGGTGCTAGGAAGTGATAATTGGCATGTTTGAGAGACATAGTTTTTACTGGCGGATGCTTGCAATAAATAATGAAACACTCGAAAATCTGTTTTCTTAATTGTGAATTAATTTCAAGTATTTTTTCTTTTTGGTTTGATGATGAGAAAGTTACTAGAAGATGACCTTTACACACTTTCTGTTTCGACGCAATAAAAATTTGTCCTTATCACCGTACATCAGACTAATTACAAGAACAAAGATCTTAAAGCTTCCTTGTCCCAGATATCCAACCCATCTTGATTGATTTTATCACCCGAAAAGAAAGAACTCTTGCACTACCGTAGACTTATAAACACTATTAAAATGAAAAAAAATGTAGTTCAACCTGTTATCGCCCTTGTAACTGTGTAGCATCTCAGAGTCTGGCTTTGGATCAAAGTTCAGCCTAACATCGCCATCACTTATGTGGTGTCTCACAGAGTCTAGCTTTAGATCAGAGCTAGTTCAGCCTGACATCGCCATCAGTTATGTGGTGTCTCACAGAGTCTAGCTTTAGATCAGAGCTAGTTCAGCCTGACATCGCCATCAGTTATGTGGTGTCTCACAGAGTCTAGCTTTAGATCAGAGCTAGTTCAGCCTGAAATCGCCATCAGTTATGTGGTCTCTCACAGGGTCTAGCTTTAGATCAGAGCTACATGTAGTTCGGCCTGTTGTCGCCATCAGTAACTGTGTAGCATCTCACAGGGTCTAGCTTTAGATCAGAGCTAGTTCAGCCAGACATCGCCATCAGTTATGTGGTGTCTCACAGAGTCTAGCTTTAGATCAGAGCTAGTTCAGCCTGACATCGCCATCAGTTATGTGGTGTCTCACAGGGTCTAGCTTTAGATTAGAACTAGTTCAGCCAGACATCGCCATCAGTTATGTGGTGTCTCACAGAGTCTAGCTTTAGATCAGAGCTAGTTCAGCCAGACATCGCCATCAGTTTTGTGGTGTCTCACAGAGTCTAGCTTTAGGTCAGAGCTAGTTTAGCCAGACATCGCCAACACTTATATGGTGTCTCACACAGTCTAGCTTTAGATTAGAGCTAGTTCAGCCCTTCGTCGACATCAGCTATGTAGTGTATCGCATAGTCTGGCTTTAGGTCAGAGCTAGTTTAGCCTGACATCGTCATCAATTTTACAGCCTTGGAGAAATCTTCTTTTTTAACTTCAGTTACGTAGAATTCTAAGCGTTTGTCTACAGTAATTAATTTTTGTCTGATGTTCTTTCTTATTTCACTAATTCATGGACGTGATCTTCTTTTTATTATTTTTATTCTTTTTATATACGTGAATTTTTTTTCTATTCATTAGATTTTAGCATTATATCTTGACCTATTAAAAAATGCCTTTTATAAAGTGGATTTTATAGGTTTCAAATTTTTATTAAACTTTATGGAACCAAATGATTCAAAAAGCTTTAGTGATTTTTTGAGGTTTTAAAAGTCTCTTTTGAATGAATTTGGGTTGGGATTTAATGTAATTTGGAAAAAAATGTCTCAATTTATGTTTCATCACAGTCTCAAGAAGTTATTTAGAAATCTCATCGTCATTGAAGGGGGAAACAGACCTAAATTTGTCCAAATTAGCATCACATTCATGTAAGTAGAAAAAAAGTAAGTTTTATTATGTGAATCTGGATTTATTTTGCCAGTAAGTTTCCAAATTCGTATACAAAACGAAACGGGTTTACAAATGAAACAGATTTAGAAAAAAAAATGAAAAGAAAGAATGGATCTTCTACAAGGCAAAAAAAAAAAAATTCTAGGCCTCATGTTTTGAGCTTAGATTTGGTTCTATTGATCAACTAGCTCGTGAAGTTACAGGCCACTGCAAGCTGATTGTCATTGGTTGGAGAAAAAAGTCAAAATCTGCTGTATCAGTTCTTGCCCTTTAGTGATAATCCGAACACAAACTCAGACATGAAGCTAAACAACTTGTAAAATATGGTTGAATTTTCACAATCTAAAACAATTGATTGTATGTAAACATTTTTTTTAGATTTCCTAACTGTTTTATTCCTAATAGCCATTAAAAAGAGAACCATTAATTAATTAATGTTACCTTTATGTATTCTTAACAACATTAATCTATGCTATGATTCCTGAAAATATTAAAAACTAATGCCGGTTTTTGGGACACAACTGACGAAAAGGAAGAGGACAAGTACTCAGCTAGTGTCCAATAATAGTGAATTGGTTATAACGATGTCTGTCAGAATACCGGAGGAATTGTTTACAATAACCAGAATTTTAAATGACTGTTTTATTCACCATTACCATAAAACCTTCAACCATAAATCTCTTCTGCTTAAAATATGTTTAGATCACGGGTCATAAAGACAACCAATTTTATTTTAATCTGTTATGCAAGTTATACAAGATACATAAAAGTTTTCACTGCTTTGAAAGATGCTTGCAAGTTTGGTAAAAGAGAAAACAAGGTCTTGCGTATGACGAGCACCTAAGCTTCGATTCAGCTACTTCACAGAGACTTCTAAATGAAACAAAAGGCGAAGCGCATTCCTATATCTGGTTCCCATGTTATAGTAAATAAAGATATTAACACTTGCGCTAACTGAATTGGCTAAGACTGAAACTAAATAGACCATAAGGAAGGTATTTCTGTGTTGGCCAAATAAAGAAAATGATGGAAATATGGCCATGTGTAGAATCATGAGCGTGTTGGGAGTATAACACACAATAAAAATAGTTGCTATGGAGGTGACCAGTCTCACCACCTTCTCTTCTTTTTTAGAAATGTTTTGTTTAGGCTCAAACCGAGAAGATTTATCTACCCCTGCTGTCTTTCCAGCGGCAGACGCCATTGATTTCCGCCATTGAGAGCTTCGTCTGAGGTAAACGACAAGGAACACAGTGCAGACGAGAACAGTGACGAAAGCGACAATCGGTTGAATGGCGCCGATGGCGATGTTGATAACAGATTCCATGAGAATAAGAACCGGTTTGTCCACTACAGTAACGCCCAGGACAGTGGCGTTCCGTCCCGGTAGAAACTTCCACACGAAAATCCATCTCCAGTAAACTCCGATGTAGGGCCCGATGGTTGTGATAGAGATGGTCACCACAACCACAGTGGTCGTCTTCGGAGTGACCCATTTTTTAACTTTCAAAGGTATCAAGATGCACAGACACCTCTCGAAGCTGATAAATGCCGTGACCCACGCCGTACACCGGAAGACAAAGACTGACAAGCCTGCGCCGGTCAGCTGGGCTATTTCCGTCGGCAGGAACGGTAACTCGGCGTCACTGAAGCCCGGGGTGACACACAGTGATCCCCATATGGTCAAGATGGTTGAAAGTAGGTCGCACAACGCCAGAGTAAGCAGGCTGATGTTTGAGGTCTCATTGAAACCAAGCTTCACAAACACAGCTATGTTGATTACGTTTGTGATCACTCCACCTATGCTGAAAACCTGAGTTAAAGCAAAAGTCGATAGCAGGATAAAGTAGAGCTGAGCTCCAGTTATAAGATCTCCTTCCATTGATGAACTCGGCACATTGTGCAGCTCCTGAGAGGGTTGGGTAACGTTCAGAGTCATTGTAGTTCTTTTAAAATATGTGTCGGCGGTGAAGATTCTTTGTCTATATCGAAGAAAGGGTCGAAAGTATGACATGTAAAGGCGATGAACAAAATATGAACAACAGCGTAGTAGTAATCTAGAGAAAATAAAACAATGGCTTTGACAACTACATGATTATACTGATAGTAAGAGGTTGGGTTTCAAGAAGACAATAGATGAAAGTTTACCTTTTGAGCTCAACGTTTCCTTTGGAAGTAAACAGTTATCGGTGCACCTATTACCTGGATGGTCTACAGAGGAAAGCAATGGTCGCCTGATTCAAAGAAACTGATAAGCAATGATTCATTTAATCATCATTGCATATTAGTCTTAAAACTAGTAAAAAAAACATTAAGTATGTGAAACGTGGCGTTAGAAAATTCCAACAAGACAAGCCAAGAGAGCGAGCAGTAGGCTGGCAAGTTAACTTATTAATGAGGCTGATAAAGGTAATTAGAAAGTTAACTTACAGTTCAAGCTGATAAAGCAAAAGAACGGGGTTGCTAGAAAGTAAGCTTACAACAAAGGCTGATAAGGCAACAATATGGAGTAGCTGGAAGGTTAGCTTACTATCATGGCTGGTGAAGCCACAACTGACAGTGATAAAGCAACGAGACGAGGTTGCTGGAAAGTAAGCTTACCTTTGAGGATGATAAAGCAAAAAGGCATGATAACCGGAAAATTAGCTTACAAATGAGGCTGATAGAGCAACAAGGCAAGATTGTTGGAAAGTAAATTTACAACTGAAACTATAATGGCAACAAGACACGGAAACTTGAAAGTAAGCTTACTACTGAGGCTTGTAAAGCAATAAGACGAGGTAACTGGAAAATTAGCTTACAACTGAGGCTGATAAAGCAACAAAGCGAGGTATATGGAAAGTGAGCTTACAATTGAGTCGGATAAAGAAAGAAGACGAGGTAAATAGAAGGTGAGCTTGCAACTGAAGCTGATATTGATAAAGCAACAAGACGAGGTAACTGGAAAGTTAGCTTACAACTGGTGCTATTAAAGCAACAAGACGAGGTAACTGGAAAGTTAGCTTACAATTGGTGCTATTAAAGCAACAAGACGAGGTAACTGGAAAGTTAGCTTACAACTGGTGCTATTAAAGCAACAAGACGAAGTAACTGGCAAGTTAGCTTACAGCTAGTGCTACTAAAGCAACAAGACGAGGTAACTGGAAAGTTAGCTTACAGCTGGTGCTACCAAAGCAACAAGACGAGGTAACTGGAAAGTTAGCTTACAACTGTTGCTACTAAAGCAACAAGACGAGGTAACTGGAAAGTTAGCTTACAACTGGTGCTACTAAAGCAACAAGATGAGGTAAGTAGAAAGTTAGCTTACAACTGGTGCTACTAAAGCAACAAGACGAAGTAACTGGCAAGTTAGCTTACAGCTGGTGCTACTAAAGCAACAAGACGAGGTAACTGGCAAGTTAGCTTACAGCTGGTGCTACTAAAGCAACAAGATGAGGTAACCGGAAAGTTAGCTTACAACTGGTGCTACTAAAGCAACAAGATGAGGTAACTGGAAAGTTAGCTTACAACTGGTGCTATTAAAGCAACAAGACGAGGTAACTGGAAAGTTAGCTTACAACTGGTGCTATTAAAGCAACAAGACGAGGTAACTGGAAAGTTAGCTTACAACTGGTGCTATTAAAGCAACAAGACGAGTTAGCTTTGAACTGGTGCTATTGAAGCAACAAGACGAGGTAAGTGGAAAGTTAGCTTTGAACTGGTGGTATTGAAGCAACAAGACGAGGTAACTGGAAAGTTAGCTTACAACTGTTGCTATTAAAGCAACAAGACGAGGTAACTGGAAAGTTAGCTTACAACTGGTGCTACTAAAGCAACAAGATGAGGTAACTAGAAAGTTAGCTTACAACTGGTGCTATTAAAGCAACAAGACGAGGTAACTGGAAAGTTAGCTTACAACTGGTGCTATTAAAGCAACAAGACGAGTTAGCTTTGAACTGGTGCTATTGAAGCAACAAGACGAGGTAACTGGAAAGTTAGCTTACAACTGTTGCTATTAAAGCAACAAGACGAGGTAACTGGAAAGTTAGCTTACAACTGGTGCTGCTAAAGCAACAAGACGAAGTAACTGGCAAGTTAGCTTACAACTGTTGCTATTAAAGCAACAAGACGAGTTAGCTTTGAACTGGTGCTATTGAAGCAAGAAGACGAGGTCAGTGGAAAGTTAGCTTATAGCTGAGGCTGTTGAATCAACAAAAAAACGTAGATGGAAAACAAGTTTAAAACATGGGAAAAGGAAACTGGGCAAATTTTTCATTTTGTGCAGCAGAAATAAGATCAGATTTAGATCTAGTCAAATTTATCAAGTCTGTCAAAAAAAAAGTCTTATGAATCAAAGAATACTTATAGATTACACAATAATATATTTATAAAATCCATGTTTAAATGAGCGTGTTCCACTTTAGAATTGCCATAGAAGATCTAGTTTTCGTATTATCTTCAAGTAGAAATATTTCAAGTTCCCGATTAGCAAGAAAACAATAAACTGAACGATATCGGAAACACCTTTTGATTAGGTTTGCAAGATATTGTGCTTGCGCATCAAAGAGATTTTAAAAATTTGAAAGACAAAATATTATTCTTAGACCCTTTCATCAATTTCACATCTCCTGAGCGATTTGTTTTTTTCGTACATGAGCGAGTGAGATTGTATGTTAGCACATGAAATAATATTGTAATACTGACAAATTCAGTGAAAATTTTAAAATGTGCTTTTAAAAGGTTTTGATTCAATTGTTTTGTTGTCATGAAATTAAATAACATATTTAAGATGTAACCGCGGAGATTTATGAAAAGCGCAGTCTTATTTACATTTCGTCGAAAGATCTAACCGCTTTGACCTTGGTTTTACCTTCCTGTGCTCTTCGAGTTGAGAAGATTCTCAATCAGAACAGAGTTCTTAACTTAAGATCTTGATTGCGCGCGGTATTTTAAAATGTGCATGTAATTGCAACAAGCATTTTCAAACACTGCGTGAAATAGGGGTGGTATGCAATCTGGCAACATTGTATTTTCCACCGACTTTAAAGCTTAAAGCTGTTGACTTTTGAAACGAACGGTTTAACCGACTAATTGTGGGTGTAATTGCTCGAGGCGCAATTAATTGGGCCAGCGCATGTAACTCAGTTTATTAATTCTCAGATTACGTCTTCATATTGACGACAGCTGTTTACTTTTAGACTTCATGAGCTAATTGTGGTCTACAGCTGTTTGGTATCTGTATTTGCCTGTCAGCAGGCGCAGTTTAGACAGCCCCGCTGATCAAGTGATAATCAATTTTACGCTTGGTGCAGGTAAATAATGCCCTAAATTCAACGCGGAGTGATATTTAAGGAGCGCCAAGGGAGACAATTCCCTCTAATGATTGGGAGATCCAGTTAACGGCCATAGACTATGATAATTGGGATGTCAATAGACATAGCTTTTACCGAATACTTACAATAAATTTTTCTCTTCTTGTTGAACATTAGTAAATTTGTTTTATTTGTCGCTTACTTTCCTGTATTTTTTAATATAGGTAAGTGATAGAAGATGATCTTCACTCCATTCCTGCTCCGACGCAATGCAAATTTGTCCTTATCACCGTGCACCTGGTCTTGACTAAATATAGGAATAAAGAACTAGAAGTTTCAAAGCCCAAGATACCCAACCATGCTTGATTGGTTTTATCACTCGCATGGAATAGACTATCGCGCTCTCCTAGATGCGTTTGTAAAACCCTTTTAAAAAAAAAGAAAAAGAGAAAAAAAGTTCAAATCAATTAGGCTTTCACGAGCATCTACCATGATCATTTGACATTATATGACACTGGAGATCGTCTCTCAAGTATACATCAATTTGATCTTCTGCAAGTAACCTCTATTTTATAAAACTTAAAAGCTCAGCATAACAAACTTTACGAGAGACCATGATGAATTTCTTCCTTAACGGAGGACTCAGTCAAGATTATCCTTTCTTGACTCCTCCGTCCAATTTCTCTACAGCTTATGTTTCTTTGATCATCCTTACGTCTCATAAGTCTCTGGGAGATTTCTGTATGGAGACGATGGCTCTCGGCCGAGACACGGTAGTGCTGATAAGATCAGAGCCCACCACAGGATGATCTAAGCAGGCCTCAAACGTCGGGCCTTATTTTCGTCGCTCCATTGCTCCACCTCCTAACTTTCACATGCCAACTAATAAGCTAAACATGCAGGGGAAATTAAGGACAGAGCGAGCGTTAAGAAGACTACAAATCTCAGGTCACTTTCTACAAGCTGCCGACACCACTCTTTTTACTGGACACAGCATTATGGCATAAACACAATTTTTACGCCAAACAGGATAGGGAGACTACAAAGAGTGACCTCTGATTGCTATCGACTTATCTCACACCATCTTAGTCTCAGGAAGAATTGAATACGCTGAGGAAACTGACATCCACTCAGAATCTATTGGTTTTAAGTAAGTGTTTCGGTAGAAAAAAATCGAGACAACAGCAAAGGGAGCTTATCTTGCCGGTACATGGGAAACAACCAGTCACCGATGCAGCATCAAAATGTTCTATCTGAAAGAATATTGCAGGGGAAGTTTCCATCTATAGATGACAAGCATGATTATCCGTTCAATGAACAGGTTGTGAGGGACCCAACAAGTTGTGGAGGGGTGTGAACAGAACTGCCATGTAAAGTTTGACTTTCTTGATTTTAATCTGTGTGGATAATCCAAGACTTCCTGGTAGACAACATTTCTGGTGGAGCCGCCTGGACACTTCCTATTATTTGAGTCTCATAAAGATTCTCTCCTTCAATTTTCTTCCCTCGTTTGCGCCGGTTCAACGTCATTTTTGAAGAATTCCATGCATAAAATTGTGGCACATCTGGATACTCCATGTCGTATGCGAAATAGCCCCTTCACAAAGTTTGAAAATGTGGTTAAGGTAGTTGATGGAGGTTCGTTTATAGCTCTTTCAACTGCGTTTTGCTCGTTGAAGTAAAGTCTTTGTCCCTTTTTCAAATGGAGTGCAGGCTGTACAAGGCTAGAGTCTCTTTCATGAAGTAGAAAATCAGAACTTTCCCAGCATTCTTTGGTGCTTCCTGTGTGGTGCGCACTGACAAAACTTTTCATTTCATCATTCAAAGTGTTTATGTTGCCATTGTTTATTTGGAATGTCGCCTAGTCAGCGTATCGTTGTGAACATACTTTAGCACGTATTTGATGCTCATAACAGATGTGCTGATTTCAACATTTATAAGGCAGTTGAGCTGACGTAGAAGCCACGGATTACACGGAACCACTCATTGATTATCAACTGGTCTTTGAACCAAAAAAAGCTTTCGGAAAGCCTTTCGAACATGATCTGTTTTCATGTATAGAGCAGACGGATTGATATCCCCTGTCTTTATTTCTTATTTCTCGGATCACCATCTGCTGATAAAATAGCGTCAGGCAACTCTCTGTATACTCTGATCACGCCTGAGAAACTGCAACCGCTCGCATTCAATTTTAGCATATATATCTACAATAAAATGCTAAAGAAGACGTCTGGCTGAAAGCGGTTACTTTCCATCTACTTTGAAAAGCTGAAAACGTTAGAAATGCAGCTGTGTGACTTTCTTCGTTCATTATTTTCATTAGGGAGCATCAAGGGATACTTTAGGAGGTATATGTTGGATGCAACTCACAAATCCGTTTCCGTTTATTTATTTTTGAACATATTACGATATCTCGATGTCCAACCGGTTCATTTGACATAAGTATGGCAATTTCTTTACATGATGGCGCATTATATTTTCTATTGTGTTAATACAATGATGATTGATAAGTAATGTAAAAGAACCGACTCTCAAACTCGAAGTACAAGCTAAATGATAACAAACAGTTATTACAAAAGTGAGAGAAAAGAAAAATGGTCATTTATCAAGCCTCTTGACCTTTCGCTCTCCTGCAGTAGACCTACCCCATCTCTTGGGCTGCCAGGACTAGAATGGAGCCGGTTCAAATGATGGGCATCCTTGGAGACAGATAAGGGGAATCTGTCTCTATTAACAGTTCCCCGATGGGCAGAACTCCATCCCATCCCTCACAAGATCCCTCCTGAAAAAGGGAGGTATCGTGGGGAAACCCTCCCCTCCCTCGTGTCCCTCGCGATATTTCTCCTCTATGAGGTAGGTATCGCCCAACCCCTCGTGTCCTCACAAGATTCCTCTTGCATTGGGTAGGTATCATTGGACACGCCCCCCCCCCCCCCCTTTTTCCATGTCCCCCCTATCAAAAGAAAGTCCTGGCATTGTCGAGTGTTACCTCAAGGATAACGACAGGACGACCCTCCCTCACCTCCCTTACTAACCTAGCCACCAAGCCCAGATACAAAAGGAATATTTCTGCTGGAGACCAAACGCATATCCGCCTCTTGTGGGATCAGGTATGGGGAATCCATTAGCAGGAAAAGTCTCCCATTGAGCAATTCCAACAATGCCGCCTTCTGAAACTAGGTGAAGCCAGGGCCCTTTTCTCGACCCTCACTTAATATAACTCATATAACCATATCATAACCATCCAGGCCAGATTTTCTCATTTCCCATCAGACCCTCCCTGTATTAAATTACCGGTCTTATTCCTCGGTGCCGCTATTAGGCACTCTCACAAGAGCCGTTCATGTTGAGGAACAGGCACTGTAATGCCTGCTTTGAAATGTAGACCAATCATCCTGTTTTCCCAGTGACTTCTTTCCAAAGTTTGCTGAAAGCCATTTCGCATTGGATTATCTCCTGTTGGAGAGACATGTCCAATTTCCCAAAAGACCCCTAAAAAATCAAAGAAAGAGAAAATCTGGTGGGTGCTCAGCCAATGCAGGCAGTCTAATCCAAGCTTAGCATGCAGTGCCCTGTTTTGTATTCTTACCCTGGCCACCCGTCCTCATCTGTCTGATGACTACCAAAACTATTCCACTTCCAGATCCTAAACCTCAAAGGGGCGGTGCAAACATCTGGCCTCCACACATCTTTCTCTCAATAAAAATACCCTCGGTTGACGAGAAATGGTTTAAAGTTTTGGTCTGCACCTTCCATCGTCATCTCTCGGACCTTTCACAGGGTGCACATAGTTGGATGGATCGACATAAAGGCATATGACCGATTTTGGTGTAAGATTACCTCTTAGGTCAAGATCCCTGCACTCAAAACATTTACTTCCCGGTGACGGAAACCAACAAGGATAAATAGTGAACTTTGTCGTCCACTCTCAAGTTCCCTTACTTTACTCTCCAACAGATTGTAAACGAATATTCATGGCATCAGTCTCCCCTTCCAATTTCCCAGTGCTAATATCCATTTCATCTACCTTCACTTCTAAGTTATCCATGCGTTTCCCCAGTCCCTTAACGCCCTTGACTAAGGTAGGTACCGTATTAGTAAGAGAATCTAACGCCCCCTCAACCCCTCTATTAATTGCTTGTCAACGCGCCCCCTGGTGACGATCTACCTACTGGTATAGCGATTCCTCTGGCATTTTGTGGACAGTAGTAGATAGCAGGAGTGTAGGAACTAGGGAAGATAAAAAAATTAGACTCTTGACTACACTAAGATCTAGAAGTTTCCTTAGAACCAAGTTCACTTATATCACAGATTCTACTAAAATAAAATACTTAGATTTGTATCTAGATCATATAAAAAAAATTTTAATAGTATCTTAAAAGAGTTTCAGGACTGTAGGACTTACGAACATTTTCATTACTCTCTCTTTCTCTCTGTCTGTCTGTCTGTGTCTGTGTGTCTGTCTGTCTGTCTGTCTGTCTGTCTGTCTGTCTGTCTCTCTCTCTCTCTCTCTCTCTCTCTCTCTCTCTCTCTCTCTCTCTCTCTCTCTCTCTCTCTCTCTCTCTCTCTCTCTCTCTCTCTCTCTCTCTTATCAAGAATTTGCCTCCCCCTTTCAAACAGAAATTGAGAAATAGCTAATTCCTTTGAATATGATCAAAAGATCTAATGTTAGCAACAACGAAAAACGAAATAAGAGCATCAAAATGGCACAAGACAAACGGAACACCCAATATTTTTCCTCTTGTTCATGTTTTCTTTTACAACGATAAGTCTACAAAATGGCACTAAAGCTACCTTTCTTCAGGTAAAGCTCACCTGCAGTCAAAATTTTGTAGCATAAGCTCAGTCATTTGAAGGCCTTTCAACAACAACCTCCCATGTTTTCTTTTTTTTCTAATTATATATAGATGTGATTAGCATATGGAATTTTTTATTATAAACCTGCTCAATGGCGAGTATGAAGAATTAAATGCCGCAATGCCTTTATCAGATGACGATGTAGACTTTCTTTTATCTTTGTTATTTCAAAACAATAGAGCATCCATGTTTATCATTCATTCTGCTGAAAGCAAAGACTTTGCTCACACTGGTTGTTTCGATTGACACTATTGATTTGGTAACCAATAGGTTACTGAATGGCTATAATAATGAGCAAATTGGAGTTTCCAAGTTATTTGTGCTTTTTGTTAGCAGACAGATTTATACATCCACGTAATAAATTATGTAAATAATAGGCAGGGGAAGGATGACAATTTAATTATATTTTGTTAAATCACATTTTGTTCTTGGTGTGATAGAACCTCGTTCAGATTGTATAGAGCGTTTGATTTTCTTAATAATGATTCAAAGAATTTTGGTGATGGTCCTGTTGATGATGCTGCTGCAAGACCTGATAACAGACTAGAGTCTATTGGTTGAGGTTTATCAGTGATGGAACAGAGACTGCTGGTGATGGTGTGGGATATTTCGGAGATGTATGGTCTGTTGATGATGATGCTGGTAGTGTTTGTACTGTATGTGATGGTATATGGGCTGCTACTGAGGTTTTAAGGCCTTCTGCTGATCGAATATGGACTGTTTTGATGATGTCAGATCTTTTTTTTTTATTTTTTTTTTTTTTTTGATGATTTGGGTAGTTTTGGTGAAGATGATGTGATGATGATGATGATAGTGGTGGTGGTGGTGGTGGTTGTGACGGTGGTGGTGATGATCATGGTGATGATGATGATGATATTGATGATGATGATGATGATTATGATGATGATGATGATGATGATGATGATGATGATGATGATGATGATGAAAATGATTATGATGATGATTATCTAGATGAAGAGACGACAATAGTTAATCATTGTGTAATGTTTATGTTTTTACTGCTGTAGATGAATTTGCTGTCACTGTTGATGATAAGGCAGCGACTGTGGTGAGGGTGTAAGATCCTCTGATGATTGTGGTGTGAATGTTAACACCATTGATAAGGAAGTCTTGTTGTAAGGCAACAACTGTAGTGAGGGTATAAGATCCTCTGATCATAGTGGTGTGACTGTTAACACCACTGATAAGAAAGTATTGTTGTAAGTCAACGACTGTAATATGGGTAAAAGATCCTCTGATGATAGTGATGTGACTATTAACACCATTGCTAAGAAAGGCTTGTTGGTGATGATGTAGGGACTGTAGTGAGGGTATAAGATCCTCTGATGATTAGTGATATGACTGTTAACACTTTTACTACGGAAGGCTCGTTAGTCACGATATAAGGGCTGTAGTGATGGTATTTGATCCTCTGGTGATAGTGGTGTAACTGTTAACATTTATCATAAGGAAAGCTTGATTGAGATAATGCAGGAACTGAGGGTATATGATCCACTAATGATAGTGATGGTACTATCAACACAATTGATAATACGGGGATACTATTGATGGTTTGCGCTCTTACAATGATGATATTAAGTATGTTGATGATTTAGAATCTTTATTCATTATTATTGATTTAGAACATTTGATGTCTGTATAATTATGATCTTTTGAAGATGTTAAAAGGGGTTTTGGGGAGGCTGTATGATCTTTTGATGATAGTGCTTGTACTGGAAGTAATGGTTTGAGGACCGTTGATGATGGAACAGATCCGCAAGGGAGGGAATGTTACTCTCGCTGTCCAGGATAATGACTTGGAGTTGCTGCAAAAAATAAAGAAAGAGAGAGAGAAATAAAACCTAGCGGGTGTTGTTATGAATCTGGGTATAACGTTACTGTGTTTTAAAATTCTTAAGTCTTTAAGCTACTCTCGCTCAAGTACAGCCTTGAAAATATTTCGTGGTTTAACGGCAAGCATTTTTCACACAACAGCGCTTGAAGCTAGCGACAGCTGCTTTGTACATAAACAGCAACAATGTGGCTTTAAGTAAAACCGAAAAATCTCTAATTATTATATCATTTTATGTAATGCATTTGGCTGAGTTTCTTGAATGGTATCTGTTAGGCTATAGCATTTTTGTATACTTCTCTAGCAGGAAATAAAAAAACATATTGCTAAAAGTTAAATTTATCGGATGGTATGGGGGTTTGCATATGGGAAGCGATTTGAATTTATTTTTCTCTATAATAATTACGATATGCCTAACTTAGTAGCTTCCATGATTTTCCCTCTAAAGACTACCCTTGCTGCCCTTGGCTCAGACTACCCTTGCTGCCCTTGGCTCATAAGCCAGCTCGGTGTATCTTTTTTTTTTCACTTTGTCAAATTCCTGTTTTACGTTAGCAAAGAAAAAGAAAACAAATGAAGATGTTGATGATGTTGGTAATAATAATAACAAAAACAACAACAACAATAATCATCATCATCATTGTCATCATCACTATAGCTGTTCGCTTCTTTTGTGTGTGTGCACAGTTGAATGAAAAGTAAAGACAGGAATTCAAAAGCACTTTACATTAAAGGAGAATTCTTTGGACAATCCTTTTGAACCTTATTTTCGCGCACACAACAATAACATTAAATTAAAATTAATATTAAATAGCATTTTCGTCTTCAAGAAGGTTGCCGTGTAACAAAATATTTTTACAGTAATTTCCCTTGCATATCTTAACAATAAAGGTAAGGAAAAGACCCACGACCGGATATGGAAATTCTGACTGATTTGTTATTGTAAAAATAACAAGTGGTTCCTGAACAATATGGGTTAGGTATTAGCTTCAGATTTTTTCCATTTAGGCTGGCCTATTTTTCAGTTTGACAGCGATACAAAACTGTATGTCGTAATACACTATCACCAAAATGCAGAAATATCGGTTTTCAATGTAAAGCGTTGTAGATTCTAGATCTAGACGAATAACAAGATCTAGACTTCTAGTTTAGATTTACATCTGTAGAAGTCTAGATCTATCTAGATCTACTCCGCGTTCCAAACACAAGGTTGACTCTCCTGGATCTAGTCAAGATCTAGATCTAGACTAGATAGATCTTAGTTTTTGGTTTCACCAGTTTTAGTATCTTAGAAAATGTATTATGACTGAATTTAAATCGAGAAATCGAGGTATTATTGCAGCTATCGGCTCAACTCACCAATAGGCCTACCTTTAAGTTATTAAAATTTTTCTTATGAATTTGATATATATGCTGAACGCGAATATGAAGGTTTTACTCGTCGCAAATAAATACTTTTTAAGATATAAGCATTTTTATGTTGCTCCTAAATTTCATTAATGTACAAGTTTTGATTTCGCTTGAAAACATTCGATTGTGAAGCCTAACGTGAGTTTGGCCGATATCTGCAATTTTACCAAAATCGAGACCTATTGGCCTAGATAGAAAGGATCTCAATTCAAGAATCAACAATTTTAATCAGATCACATTTAGATATAAATTCCTCTTGAGTTAGCCTAGAATCGGATTAAGATCCAGCCCAGCCCAGGTGACATATTTTATAAAAAAAAATATTTTTTAAGAAATTGAAACCATTATATTATTAGCATAAATTTTCTTCATGTGAAAAATGCTTGCTACACTTTAATAATGAGGCATATGTATGCTAAAGTGCCTGACATCACCATATTTTTGTCTATCTGTATTGATCAAACTCAAAAGTTTTTAAAACTCTCTCTCTCTCTCTCTCTCTCTCTCTCTCTCTCTCTCTCTCTCTCTCTCTCTCTCTCTCTCTCTCTCTCTCTCTCTCTCTCTCTCTCTCTCTCCCTCTCTCTCTCTCTTTCTCTCTTCTTTTTTCTGTTCCCCCCCCCCCACCTCTTAACCCTTGTTGGATTCTAAAGTCATTTTGTCAATTTACTAATGCAAGAACAGCAGGCCTGAGATCACCTGGTTATCTACTCCCTCCTACGTCATTTGTTATAAATGCCTTTTTTAATGTATTTTTAGAATTAATTTCTAGCATCATTTGGTGCAGGTGCTTAGTGAACCTTGGACTGTGTACATCTGGGGCAAATGAAAAAAGATACTGAAGCAGGACATGATAAATATTTTTTTTTAAATTATGTGC
This sequence comes from Elysia crispata, assembly GCA_033675545.1. Classification (NCBI taxonomy): domain Eukaryota; kingdom Metazoa; phylum Mollusca; class Gastropoda; family Plakobranchidae; genus Elysia; species Elysia crispata. The sequence continues at coordinate 471,923 of JAWDGP010006302.1, read as the reverse complement.
CTCTCACTTTATTAGACTCAAAATAGTTTAATTTAGGGGATCCCATCAATAGAAAGCAAACCTTAAATGTGAAAATTTAGAAAACATATTGGTCATTGTGCTATAGCTGAATGTTAAACTTTTTGAGAAGCATGAAGTGTAAGGTGTAAAGTTTAAAATTATGTCATGCATGAACTTAAATACTTAATTTCTCACTCAAGAAGTAATTTTTTTTTTTTTAACATGGGATCAATACATATTATATTTGTTTTACTTTTTCCAGGCAATCGATGTTTCAGAAGACTGGGAGGATGGCGTGAGATGATTATGAAGTCATTCGTCTGATAAAATGGCAGATACAGGTACTTTGGTGCATCTAGATCTGTAACCTTTGATGAAGACTATTTTTGGATCTAGATTGGAAAGAATTGCTTCATGGAAAAATATTCCTATTATTATTAAGATTAGTCATGTCAAAAGTTTTTAAAAGGAGGCTCTGCTAAGTTAAGTTGGTTTGAATTAAATAAAAATAGGTATTTGAATTTTTGTGCCTATCCTGCTCTCAAAATCAAACTCACAATGTCATTCATTTTTTTTCTCCAGTGGTCAAGCCAGGTTTATCTTCGACCAAGCCCACAAGTCCAGGTGGGTGTCTTTCATTGCATTCAAAGGCTGAAAGTCAGTCTCTTTAGTAAAATAGGATTGAATGAGAGAGCAAATTTGAGAAAGTTATTTAAGTTAATGTGTCCAATCATTTTTAAGACAGCTTTATGTTGATAAAAAAAAATTTATTTTTTTGCATATCATTATGCTTGTATGCCAGTGAGTCAGAAAGTGAAAGTCTAACTTTTGAAAAAGGATGGGATTTGATCTTTTTTTTTTCCATAATCTAAAAAAATTGTGTAAGTCTTTAAGCAATATATGTGCAATTTGCTTGAAATTATTGGTTTCTCAGACAATGCTGGTCCAATCATTGAGGAGTCGCAGGAGTCTGAAGAGTATCAGCAAGATCTACAGGTTGTTCTGGGGACGGCCTTTGGGGTCATTGCAGTGGTAGGCCTCATAGCACTGGGCCTCCTTCTCTATCGTCTTTACAGAGTGCGCAGTGGCAATCTCTCCTGTGAGTAGCAAAGTTACCTGAGAATTCTTACATGTGTTACGATATGTGGTTGAAATGTTTGGTTACAGTCAAATGCCCATCTCATAGATTTCATTTTGACGGGAATAATCAACGGAGGACATAGCCTTGTAATGAAGTTATCTCACAGCAGCCAGGCCTAGATCAAACTTTTTTGTTTTTGTAGTAAGAAAGATGAAAGGAAAAAGTTTTGTTATGAATTTAAGAAAAAAATATAACTATTCCATTAGATAATGGCTGAAAAACAATCATAATTTATTTCTCTTTTAAATACTTATTTTTTTCATTGGAAGAAGATAATTGATATAACTCAATGTCTATTTTTGTATTCCCACAAATACAGACAACCAAAATGATGATCTGAATCTATTTGAAAGAGACCTGAGTCTAGGTAACTTGGTGTAATATTGTTTGGTTTCTAATTTATGTACCAATTGAAATTGGCATATGACCTAAAAAAAATAGCTAAATCATTGAACATGGCCAAATTTTTGCCTCCTTTACTGCCCTTCAGAATGATTCTGTTTGGAGAATTTTTCAATTTGAAGTACTGGAAATCTCTTGTTTTAGTTTTCCTGCTTTTGTATTCCACACAGAGAGATTGCATATGAGTTTGAAATTCAACTATAGCAGCTCAAAAACTGTAACTTAATGGGATTTTTTTTATCTGATTTGCATAGCGAATTGAGTTTTTAAGAGTCTAGTGCTTCAAACATAATTAAATTGTTTTTAAATAGATTAGAAAATGAACTTTTTTGTTTTAAGATGAGATTTAAAAAAAATTTTTTTAATCATTTTCTCCAAACTTCATTTAACACGTAAAGAATGGTTGTTTTTAAACAATAGATATCATAAGAGGTATCTATTGACTGTACTTTGTACGTTAGTTTATTCTGAACTTCTGTTCCTCCCAGATGTGGCTGACAAGTCAGAGGCTTATGCCTCACAGCCCACAGTCCTCGTGCTGTATGCCCAGGACTGCCCAATCCATGAGCGCATGGTGGCTGCTCTTGCAAACTTCTTGATGGAGGCTTGTGGGTGTGTGGTCAGCCTTGACCTTTTGGAGGAGGCGGAGCTTGGACAGCGTGGGCTCGAGGATTGGTTGATAGAGAGACTACAGGAGGCAGATTACATTCTTACAGTCTGCTCTTTAGGGGCTCGACTACGATGCTCTAAAAAACATTTGCGTTTTCAGAAATGGTCAACACAGGTCACTGGTAAAGGCGGAAGAGGCCCGGCTGGAGATGGGTCACTGTCATCATCACCAACCCTCAAGAAACTGAAAGATGAGAGAAACAATGAGCAGGGGCCGAATGATGAAGTGAAACACAGAGAACGAGGAGATGACAAGTTTAAGGAAATGTCCGACCAAGACAATCTGATTATGAGTCTCTCTGGTGCTATAACGGATTATTTTGCCATAGCAGTCGATTATGTTGCTGAGAAGATGAGAGTGGAGCAGCAGAAGGGATTGGGCCTGACCAAATTTATCAATGTTTACTTTGACTATTCTGCGCGGTCTGATATACCTCCCCAGCTGGAGGTAGCTGCTGAGTACTGCCTGATGCGAGACTTGAAGCAGCTGCGACAACACCTTATGGGATCTCGGTGAGCTCTGTGAATGTACTACCCATTTCAGTCAATTCGAATTTTCGCATCACAAAAATAATTAACAGAAAGCCCAAATATTGATAAAATGGTTCATTCAGTTAACCTTCATTCTTTCAGAGGTTTTTCATGATTTCATTCTTTATTGTGCTTCTATATTGAGTTTTTCAATTTAGACAGATGCTCCTCTGAATCTGATTTGATAATTATCTTTGTCAGATTTGATATCAAGAGCTGCCAGTCTCTTCAATATACAAGCAATGTTGTGAAATATCTTTTTTCTTTTGTTTAGGCTACCAGATTTTTTTTTGTTTTAATGTTTAGCCATTGATATATGCATCCCTTTCAAGTTAACCTCCCTGCAATTTGTTTAGTTCTGCAAAATTGACACCTCAGATTCTCCCCTCATTTGTACTGTCTAGTTATTGAATTTTCAATAGTTGTGCCCACAGTCTCTTCTAGTTAATTTTTCTAAATCAAGGTCTTAATTATTCAAGTTTAGTAGAAAGACTTGATTTTTATTTTTTTCTATTCATAAACAGTATTGGAATCCAATCTTTTCAATGTAAAACAATGATTTCCTTTTCCATTTTATTGATATCTCTTTGCAATTTTATGATTTCTGTTCTGCATCATTTCTCTCAGGCCCAACACATCTCAAAACCATACAACTGAAAGAGAAGAAGGAATCATGCTGGTTGGAGATGGGTCAGAAAAAAGTGAAGAGGGAGAAGGTACCCACTGTGATATCCTTGAGACAGAGACAGGAATGCTGCTACGTGCCACGCTAGAACAGGCCAAAGCCTTCTTCCAAGATAACCCTACCTGGATGGAGGAACAGATGGACAGAGCTTGCCCTCTTTCACCTCATTCACAGCCTACACACTCCACTAGTTACTTCAGAGGCGGAAAAGGGAAGAAATGGCGTAGGAGAAGGGGGCATCACTCCTACGAGCAGGAGGAAGACGGCAAGGGGAGGAAAAAGAAAGTTCATAGTGCAAGAGGATCTGTTAAAGAGCCGCTTCTTGGTGTCCACAGTCGAGGGGAGATTGAGGGTAGTCTGATTTCTGCCTCATCCTCCATGCTTTCCCCAAGGAGCCTGCAACAGAAACTTCAGCCAGATAGACTAGTCGCCACCAAGGGGATCAAAAATGGGCTCCACTTGGACTCAGTTCATCAAAGTTTACATTGGCCAAACCAGGATAATGAGGAGCATCATGATCCTGCAGGTACTGTAATTGGCAAATCAAGGAACAGGTTGAGGAACACCCTGCCCAGATCTGGCAAGACTTTAGGGGAGATAACTGGTGTAGGTTCAGAAAGTCTAGAGGGCTCTGGATGGGTGAGTAACGAGCGCTCTCTTGGGTTTGGTATGGATAGCCCGACTCCTCAGGGAATCTTCCTTAGCAGGCAAAATTCTTTGCCCTCCTCGCTGGCAAGCAGTCGCACCCCAGAGGTTTCTGCGGTGATAGATGCAGATGGAAGAGGCTCGGCAGCACCTTCTCCTTCCTCCCTCCAGCCAACGTCCAAGCTTTCCTGCATGTCAAAGAGTGCCGATAGTTTTGTCATGAATCGAGATCTTAGAGAATGGCACCCAATGGACCAAGAGAGGTTGCCGTGTCTCTACTGCAATGGCACTCAGCTAGACAGAGGCTGCATCAGATGTAGACCAGGACACTTGGGCAATATGAAAGGCTTGCCAGATTGTGATATTGATCCAGGATTTTCCTCATCAGCTGAGGGTGTGCCAGTGCTCTTACACAGCAGCTGCAGAAACAACAGTAAGTCTCAAACAACGATATTACAGGCAGAAGTGCATCAAGAATGGAGGATGGGGCAAGACTCGTCTATACACATGCCTGATAGCAGCTCTAACGCTGTTCAAAGGGTCTGGAACTCCAGCTTAATCTTGACTAAAACAGGTAACGCTACTGACCAAACTAATACCTTGGTACAAGTTCAAAACAAACAGCAGCCTACGGAGAGTTTTGGTGGTTGGCACAGCAAGTCGGGCCAGGAGCTGCCTGGCTCTGAGAGACACGGAAACCAGACCCATGGGAATGGCTCACCAGGGATGCGCCGCTGGGTGTCGGGGATTGTCCAGTCTCCCAGGCAGTGGCTTGCCGCAGATGAATTTAAACGTCACAGCAACAGCATGAACCAGCCTGTCAGTTTTCAGTACCACCATCACCGAACTCTCTCAGGGGGATCCTCACTCTCCTCCCATGAGGACTCAGCCTCTATATCCTCGTCCGACTCCGTGTCGGATGGCGATTCGTTGGAGCGTGACTTGCGTTCCATCGAGAAGATCTCATCATTCCATGATTTTGTGGTGTCCTCTTCTTTCGTGGACAGCCACGGAATGACCTTTGTGTGCCCTGGATCTTTCCCGCCCTCTCAACCCTCTTTGAAGCTGTTGTCCAGTGTTTCTGCCCCACCTCATCTTTCGCATAATGTGTGAGCGATGTATTTATTCGCTAGCAATGACACATGTCTTTCCATCAAGGAGGGCAAATTTTTGTGACAGCTATATCTGATTTGTCCTCAGGCTTTTGTTATTCTACGAGTTTTTTTTTTACTTGTGCTCTTGTTGTTTGAAGAAATCTTTACACCTTTGAATTTATTTGGTATTGTGGCATTCTTTTAACAAACTTTGCTCTTCTGCTCAGATGAAAAAAAGTTGATTAGCCTTTTGTCAAATGTTGTCTAAAGAGTACCAGTATATTAATAAAGGATTTTAAGGTGCCAATTGCTGTGGTGAGGGCACAATTTTTTAAGTAACAACATATGCATTTATTAGTGATATACCTGTAGAATTTCATGCAGCATTTCTTTTTAAAAGTTAAAAATAGTGACCAATAATTTTACAAAAGCATTTTGTTTTTGTAAAATTGTTTCCCAGCAGATTTGATGGTACATGAGGATCATGTTTGGTTGAAAAATCTGTGATATAAGTACAGTTGTATGTCATTGAGTTGAGAAGTCTGTCATAGAAGTATTTCATTGAGTTGAGAAGTCTGTCATTCAAGTATTTCATTGAGTTTAAAAATCTGTCATTCAAATGTTACACTGAGATGAAAAGTCTGTCATACAAGCATTACATTGAAATGAAAAATCTGTCATAGAAGTGTTACATAGAGTTTAGAAGTCTGTCATTCAAGTATTTCATTGAGTTGAGAAGTCTGTCATTCAAGTATTTCATTGAGTTGAGAAGTCTGTCATTCAAGTATTTCATTGAGTTTAAAAATCTGTCATTCAAATGTTACACTGAGATGAAAAGTCTGTCATACAAGCATTACATTGAAATGAAAAATCTGTCATAGAAGTGTTACATAGAGTTTAGAAGTCTGTCATACAAGCATTACGTTCAGTTGAGAAGTCTGTTATGAAGTATCCATTAGATTAAGAAGACTTTGACATAAAAGTTATCACAGTTTTAGAAGACGGTGACATAAGTTTTAGAGTTTGGTTCAGTAGTCAGTCATGCATTGTGATTGGCTGATCATTATACCACTTAAAATATATCTTCATATGTAATTTTTGTGACAAACCTTCATGCATCTGTGGCATAAAGTGAGGCAAATTGTGGATCTAACCATCCTGAGGAGTCATCAACATGAAATATATATACGTATACATATTTAGATATTACAATTTTTTTTTTATAAAGTGTTATGTTTGGGTATACACATAGTTTAAAGTGAGTTCATTTACAAAGCTGCTGCCTGTAAGCTCCCCACAGTCACTTTCTAAGCTTTCTTTAGGGGTGATTCTGGCCAACAACTTTTGTTGATCTGGACATCAACAGATTTTTTTGTCTTTATTGTTTAAAAAAAAGGGAGAGAAAAAAGCTTATCCTCTTTTAGTTGTGAGGTTTGCAAGATCAAAGACTTAAAAGTCTCAGACTGAGGGCCTTGCAACCTCTGGAGCCTTGGTACTTAGAACAGGGTAGATTCATGTAATCCATTTTCACAGCTGGGTTGCAATCTTAAAGGGCTTATACTTTCATTATTTAGCTGATGGTTGCAGACTTCCTATATTATTTAATTAAACAGCAAAATTTGATCAAATCATCATAGCTAGTTTCACCTCTTTCTCCCGGTTATCATAAGAATATTTTGCTTTCCCATAATGCCCTACACAATCATACCGTATTCTCTTTGTTCATAAACATGCATGTATATTTCTGCTCTTCACCTAAAATACATTTATTTTTTAAATCGTTTTTTTAATCACTTCATTACATTGCCAGGCAAAAATGATGTAATGGCTAAAGAAAGTCATTAAGCATTGATTATTAAACTGGTTTATATTCCAGATCTCTTAATTAGAGGCTACAGGTAATAAAATAAATTTAAACAATTTGACATAATGTATAGTTTTCAAATTAATTGTATTGACAAACAAAAGCTCTATTTACCTTTGGAATTATATACTTAATTTAAATGAAGAAGGCTTATCACTAGAAATCTATGAAGCAGAGAATCAAAATATTATCTTTTTTCTTTTCAGTTTTTAATCCGCTCTGCAATGCAAATCAGTCATTTCTTTATTACATATACTCAGAAGCTCCAGTCTTCTGGCTTCCTCCTGGCCTTTTGTTCCTTGAATTCAGTTCATTTCTCAGAACCAATTTTAAATTCGATGAAACAAAAGTCTAAGAATGAGCCATTTTTTTTTAATTTTTTTTTTTGCGTGCATATGGACGTTACAAGTTTTTATCTCTTTTAATTTTAACTGAATTAAGATTTGTCACTGGAAATTCAGATTTACAGGTCTCATTTTGGAAATTATTTCTTGGCATGTAACCTGTGTGAATTAATGTACCTCAGGGTCAACAATATTTTTAAGTATTACGTAGTAAAAAACTTCTCATAAGCCAATGAAATGAAAAATATTTTTTCCCTTTTCTATTTGGACAGATTCAATTGTGTCTTGAATCGTGTAGTGACCAGATAGTTATACTCAAAACGTTTTCCCATCAAACTAAACTTGTTCTGACCAGTCATTTACAAACAGCAACTGGAAACTTATTTCTATTTCATTTTACACCACATGGATTTGTACATTATTTTTTTTTCGAAAGCAATGTTCAGAAATTTGTAGCAAGAAATATAGCTAGTCAACAATTTACTTTCTGCCTGAAATCTTCAGCTGGGGCAAACAAGCCATAAATCTTAAATATCATGATGAAGTCACATTCTTTATAAATATAAATCATATCATTTTCTCACACTATATTTTTTTTATGTTTCATAGAGGTTTAGACATGTGAGAAAGAGAACAAAATTTTTTTGGGTACTTAATTGATGGCTTGTTTGACTTTTCTGTACAGGGGCATTAGTTTTTTAGGGGTTTTTTTTCGTGGCTCAATTTTCATAGTGTTACTTCTGTAATCCATTTTATCCAAATTTTTTTTCAATCACGCATTAGTTTTTAAAATTGATTTAAAGTTAATTTTTTATTTATAAATTGTAATTAAAAAACTGGTGTAAAATGATTCCATTGATTAATTGGAGAGTACTGTATTCATACTGAAAGGGATTTGAAGAAGTCAAAACTAATCTTTCTTTTCTTTTTTTTTTTTTCTTAAAGTTAAAATTGTTAGTAGGTTTGTTTTCTTCTAGTTGGTATAAGATCAGAAAAAAAATAATATGCTGCAAAGATCTGTCTCAGTTCACGTCTTTGCTGAGCTAAACAATCGCAGGTTTTGTCTTGTTTTTGTTTTACTAAGTTTGGCCGCTGAATGGAATGTCTTAGCTGTTTGTCACATTGGCAGTTCTGAGATTTACATTTTTGAATGATTTTTTCACTTTCATTTTTTTTTAATTGCTGTCTTTTAAATCTGCATCCACTTATGTCATGTTTTTTCCCTGATCACTTGTCATTTTTATCAGTAGATATTTGTCTCTGGATAATAAGGTTTTGTTTGTGTCTTTAAGCATTGCTGCAGTGTGTCCAAATTAAGATAAGTTTTTCCAGTCCTTTTCACTAGTTTCAGTTAAAATTGAAAATTTGTGGTATAGACAAGAATTTGTAGTTTCAAACTGTGATATTGCTTTTCTTTTTAACGATCTTGATGGTTCAAAAAAAAAAAGATGATTTGATGTTGCCATAGACATTGTAATTAAAAAAAAGAAAACATAATTGTGATCTGTTAAACCTACTTTTAAAAACAAGAACTTGATAGTTCTGTCCAACTGAAATGGCAGTGTCATATATCTACTTAAAAAACTTTGATATTATTTCTTTTATCATTGCTCATGAGCTGAGGTTGTAGCAATTATCATTATGCTTCTTTTTCAAAAGATAATAGCTATGTATAACGTTAACATATTACTTGGCATGATTTTGTTCCACATTCTATCACTCTGCAATGATCTCTGAAATGTAGAGAGGTGTACATTAATATTATTATTGGTGCTTTGGCAAAGGATCATATAAATATGTTTTTTTGTATTACCTATTTTAAATAGGTTTTAACATTGTATATGTTTGGCAAGATTTTTACGACTTTGCTAGATATTCATTCCCGAGTAAATCTACAAACATTTGAGACATACTCACAATAGCAAAACTTGATGCAGTGGGAAACTTGGAGCTCTATGTGCTTTATGAGATTTCCATGTATGCAGTGTCACCAAACTACGCATCATATCATACCAGTTCATTCCTGTCAAATGAAGACAAATGTTGTCTAATCTTAACCTTTTTCAAGTGCCAACTCTGAAAGAGCAGCAGAGTTTTCTTTTTTGTTGTTTTTGTTTGTTTTTTTTGTTGGTCGAGGCAGATAAACTATTCATTTTGTATACACGCCACATTGCAATATTTACAGTGTTGAAAAATGCAATGACCTGGTATAGATTATCCAAGATCAGTGAAGTCAGAAATGTGTGAAACACTTTTAAGAGCTTCATTTTATTAATCTGCATATATAGCTTGATTTTTTTTTTTTTGTGAGTATCTTCCAGGTAAATTGCAAATACTTTTTTAATATTATTCTAAAAATAGTCAGAAATATATCAGAGGTGTATTGCTTTCAAAAGTTCAATATTTGCTTTATCAATTTAAGTCTAAAGCCTGCCTGATGCCTAGAACGCCAAGAGAGTTGTGTTTCTATCAATATGAATTTTATATCAAGTTCTTAAACATTGATGGCTTCAGTGTTTTTATGTTTTTTATTATTTCTGTATCTAGCCTGTCCAAATCTTTGAGAATTTCACAGATTATGTCAAGATTGAAACTATAACAATCTACGCAGGGTGTCCAGCAAGTCGGAAAAGTTGGAAAAATCAGTCTGAAATTTGATAGTCAAGTCTCGGAAGACTCAAAAATGATAGGAAATCAACTATCAAGGTTGGTAAAAGGGAGCAAAAAAACAGCATTTAATAACTAGGCCAACAGCCTTTGCTGATAACAAGGCCAGCGTCTCGACTCAACTTGCATAGGTGCTCTGTTATCATCACCTTTTCTCTTATTAAATATGTCCCTGCAAATTCTCTGAGGATTATCCTTGTGAAGTGGAAACTGACTTTCAAAATCGTATGATGGAAATTTTAGGTTGAGATGTTAAGTATTTATTCATTTGAGGCATAGTGTTTTGAGGTCAATTCTGAAAAGTATCAAATTTTACATGTATTTTGAAATGATCAAAATTTTAAACACTAGTCGAGCTTGATAATCAAAAATATGATATGAATGATTTTAGGATTTTTATGAGTGAGAAGGGAATTCAGCAAAACAAAAGAGTTCTCCACCCTGTCTACACAATCATGTGTTTACGTTTTAACACAGCTCAGTAGAATAGATCTCAGCATACATGCATATTACTCCTAGTGTTGTACTGATGACTGGTTCTTGTTGTATGAAATTTTCTGTTCCCTGCCCACATTATAATTTATATCATTCAGCATTGAGCCTCTTCACTTTAAGAGGAACACAAATGCCTGTTGCCATTTATCTGCTTACCATGTTTTATAACTTCGTCACTAAGGGATTTACAATTTTCTCCATGTTCATTATTAAGCTATTCTGCGGAGTGCTATGCCAACTAATCTAAAACCCAGCTCAGGACAAATGTAAACTACATGTAATGATAAATTATTTTATTACATCACCCTCCTCGCTGTTCCTCCCTGTCTCTGTGTTTCTAACAATATCATTGATACTATTTCTTATTCAATTCTGTGAGTTAATTTTGTACACGTAATGTTGGAAGAAATTTAAAAACTTTTATCAAATCAATATAATAACAAGGTGTGCTGGTCTGTATTTTCATATGAAGTCTCTATTGTATTAAAAACAAAAATATCTTGCCAAGTACTATTTTGTTGCAAATTTTTTTTTCTCCATTGTTATATCTCTGTGCTGAAGCATCTATTCGTTAAATTGTTAACCTTCTCCTCCGTTGATCTCCTTCCTAGATTCTCATATGACATTCTAATGAATGTAGGTGAGGGCGGGGGTAAAGCAATAGATAGGGGCATGGAGACTTTCAACATGTCAACTTCCACTGTTATCATCAAGAAATCTGGCCATCTTATTGACTAGTATTGACGTAAACTAAAATTAGTGGATGTTTTTCTTGGTACTGGTGATCATGTCAAAGGTAATATAAATATTTATAAGTCATACTGAAAATAATTATCATCTTGGCCAATTGGAAGTGATAAAACAAAACAGACTGTGAATCCTTGATTGTGAAAGCCTCTTCAGGACTTTGTAAGACATTAGAAACTCTGGATGTCTTTATTTTAATGCAGAACAACTTGCTGAAAGAATGTAAATTTAATTTGAAAAACCCCATACACAATATATATTTCTTTGTTGACTTCAATCATCCATAATATCAGGGTTTTTTCAAACTGCATGTATGTTTATGCAAAAAGGTATTCATAATTAATTATATATATATATGCTTAGTTACAATTCTGACAAGAATTACTGAGTGAATATTTTTTCTTTGAAATGCTTGACAAAGGGATAAACATACAAACAAGAAGGATTGCGATGTAGATTTTTTTGTTTCTGAATCGCACCTAACCTTAGTATATAAAATGTGGTCTCTTCTACTCAATTTTTTTTTTCACTCAGTAGTAATTTTTTTTTCTATGCAATGTGATTACAAGATCATCTTGCCTGGTTCTTTCCATATTTTTCTTCACATGACCTCTACAAGAGTTGCCAAAATTTATCAAAAGCATCCCTTGGCTTATTTCTAACTTTACTGTAAACTTATTGTAAACGTAGATTGTGTACAATATAAAGATAAGTGTACTAAGACAAGTTGTTCATGGCTATAATAGTAATTCCATTTTTTATTGACTGGTCATCAACTAAATTATGTGGGGACTATTACACAGAAGTTCACTCTTTGAAGGTGGTCCTCACATTGTATAAATCTATCACAAAAACCATTTATTCAATGAAAAGTATACAGTAAGGACACATACATTTGCATCAAAAGAATGAACAATTGTGTTCATGTAAATATAAATGGAGTTATTAAAAAAGTCGTAAAAGAAACAACAAATGGAAAAAAAATTATATAGGGTGATGGATCTCTGATGTAGTCTATGTTCAATCACCATTAACTGACCTTTTCTCCGATGACTGAAATGTGACTGTCATTGTCATGTTATCATGGATGGAGATATATAAGAGCATTCAGTTGTTAGAGGGAAGAATGTCTTGTGAACAGTTCTGATGACAGTTCTGAAGTAGGTTGTAGATATCGCATTTGAGGAAAAAAAAGTATTGGAAAGTAGATTGTAGCTTGTTATCTTTTTGTTTCCTTCTAGATATATCTCAAAAACTTTTTCACTCCTTTTTTCCTTTAGCTGTAATTGTGAAGTCCTTTAATTTCAATTAAAATTGACGGCAAGATCTAGATTTTTACCTTGCAGTTTAACAGAAAGTCTGATTTTGTAGAAGAAGGCAAGTATGATTATGTAGTACTTCCATGACAAAACAAAACATAGTGTGAGCTGACATGATTCATAAACCCATAGTTTTACATATATCATAAATGTATCTTGCTCCTTGTCATACAAGTTCTGGGGTTTGTTAAGCTGGTCGTCTCCATCACTAGCTTGTTGAGGGCCTGAATGTGTCTGGATCTGTGGGGGTCACGCATACATTGCACTAAACTGTTTCAAGAACTGAGAACAAGCTCCAAGTTGTTGCATCATGTGATGGATTATCTTGAAAGAGCCAAACTTGTCCTCCCCACATGTGAGTGGTTTTATAGACAGATAAGAATAAATATTCTTGCAATATTGCGCATTCACATCACAAAATCAGAAAAAAAATATAAAGACCAAATTCATTTGCACATTCAATCAAGCTAGAAAACAGTTGCCTTTCAATGTTCAATAAATTCTGCCTTGAGAAGAAACCTAGTAAATTTTGATTTTGTTTCCCTTTTAAATCCTCCATTTGGTTTGCACAATACATGCTCATGTCCAAACTGATAATCAGTCAGCACAATATAATAACATCAACTTCGTGCATAAATTGTAGAAACAAATTTCACACTCCAAAAATTTATTTCATTGACTACTCTGAATGCATAACGTCAAGTTAACATCTTTTTGTATCTTGCTTTCAGTCTACCAACACAAGAGAATAGAACAACAGAAATTTTGGTTTTGTTTTCCTTTCTACATCCTAGGTACTAAAGTTTCAAAGCTAAATCTCAGAATCAAACTTTTTCAATAGGATAATTGCTCATCTCAGACATTCCTATTATGCTTAAAATGTCTTCTTAAAATCATCAAATTGAAGAAAAAAAAACATCAGTTATTATTAATTACCATCCTTGATGCATAAAAAAACTAGACTTCAATAATTATCAGAATCATTCTTATACACGGGCACAGCTCAATCCCTAAGCCAAGACCAGATGTGTAAACAAATTAGAAAAGATTCGTGTATTTGTACGTTCATCTTTCTATTTTAATTTCCTCTGTTCTGACTAGTGCAGCACTTCATTCCAGTGGCCCATAGTCTAGCTCTGTTACATCCAGCCTAATAAGTTTAATGTAGCAACTTTGATATAGAAAAGAAAATGTCTGAGATTTTCAATGATAAAATGTTAATATTCCAAATTACTCTGAAATAGTGCCTTTCAAATTAAATTTATTTACTGCTCTCTAATTTTGATCCACAGATAATTTGTCGATAATCATGACTGATACAATAATAAATTTAACAATTGATCACTCCCACCACAAATTATGTTTCACATTTCGTTTATTGGAGAAAGGTCTGCCTTTTACCTCAACTTACCTTTAAAAAATTGCTAAGATTAAACTGCTTCCTTTCTATTTCAACCAAGAACCTTTGAGAATTTTATGCACCAAGTGATATTTTGATCATGAATATTACAACTTCAAGAACAGAAAAAATTTTATCATTGTCTGCAGTTGTTTCTATTGAAAATAAATAGCATTAAACTTAGAGACTCTGCCTGTCAAAAGAACACAACAATATTGTTTGTTTCACATAGTTGCATATATAACAAGATGATACTTTGCCTCTTATTCCGTATACCAAACAAGTTGATGCCATTCATTGTGCTACAATGTTTTATACAAGTATATGTACGACTAAAAAAAGAACAATCAACACTGTGAATACATTTTAATGGGTTTCTTTTTTCAGATGATATTGCAAAATCCAAATTTATTTAGAACGTTTAAAAAGCAAAGCAATCTAATATAAAGCTTGTCGCAAAACAAATTTATTTCTTAATTAATAGAAGCATAACATAAAAAATGCATAACCAACAAATAAATTAAACAGGTAAAAACTGGTAAAAGATAAAATGATCTCATGAGATAAATTGTATTTATAGCGATATACTTTTATTGACAATGATAACAAAGGTTTTTCATAGGGTGCCAATAATCTATCGCCAAAATAATTTGCTTAGCAAAACATTTTAGGCTTTATCCAGTTGTTTTTCCTGACAGTAGCTCAATGCTTCACTTCACATGTGCTAGGACAGCAACAACTTAAAATCTAATTTGGTATGTGAATAGTATAAAAGGCCTTCTGTTTTCAGGATGTGAGAATGAACATGATTTATTGAGTCCAAAGTTGGTGGAAAGAGGACTTTGTTCCTCAACATGCGCTTTCTCATGCGGTCTGAATGCCTCTTTGTCTGTCTGTCTGTCTGTCTGTCTGTCTGTCTGTCAGTCTCTCTCTCTCTCTCTCTCTCTCTCTCTCTCTCTCTCTCTCTCTCTCTCTCTCTCTCTCTCTCTCTCTCTCTCTCTCTCTCTCTCTCTCTCTCTCTCTTTCTCTCTCTCTCTTTCTCTTTCTCTTTCTCACTGTCTGCTCCTTTTATATTTAGATGGCACTTTGACATGAGCTGACGAGGTTTAAAGTCACCTGATCCTTAACACAATAATCTGATGTATATTATTTCAAAATGGTTGCAATCTCATTTTTAATGTTAGTGGTGAAAGAATCCTCGGAGATATTTATAGTTGTTTATAGGCCTTACAAACGGTGTCTTAAACAAAGGTGGTTATAAAATTGAAAAATAAAATCAACCAACAAGCAAGCAAACCAAACAAACCATGAAATAGTGCTTATAAATGATTTCATGAAAGTAACTTCTATTATGTCCACAAGGGCAAGAGTATGAAATCTATAGAGTGAAAAGATGACCGCAGATTTCAAGCCCTGAGCTACTTAGTCTCCTAGGTCTATTTCAGAGCCGTTTGCATATCACTTAGAACAAATGTATTGCCTAGACAGCGGCTTTCTTCCATCTCATACTAGAGAGATTCCCTGGACCTGTGTGTTTTATTTTCTTTTTACTTTAACAAATTGGTTAAAGTACAGACAAGATTTATGGGTGAAGCTAATTCATTCAAGGATGAAAACAAATTGACTGAAAGTGATAAGCTATTTACAGACATGCTAAAAAATTGCAACCTTTTCATATTTACATGAATGAAGCCAATGAGGGTAAGTAAAGCAAGAGAATTAAACAAGAACTTTAAAAATATTTAAACTTGTTTTGGTTTTTGTTGGCATCAAAATTGGAATGTCACAACTCTAAAAGTTGGGAAAAATTCCTCACAGAATTATTGGCAACACAGAGTTTGTAGAAAACTGAAGCAAAAGCAAACAAATTCTCCACAACAGAAACATTTTTTTTTTTTTTTGCATTGAGAAGGGTAACTTGTCAGGTTAAAATTTATGATTCCTCTCAAATAATGTTGAAAAAAAACCCTGAAAAAAGTCTTTGATGAATTTTTCAGCCCTCTGCATAGAAAATATGGAAATAGTTTTAATGGCAGTGACATGAACGGCAGAACTGCAGACTGTGATATGGTGTGGAACAGAGGATGGTTGATATATGAAAATTTGAACACAAATTCCACACAATGAAAGCACCATGTCTTATTGTGATTCAAAAGCTATTTCGCATTTCGCTCTAAACTGTTAAAGACATGGTTTATGACAATGGAAATCAAAATAATATTTTTACAGCCAGCTTTATGGGGGAAAAAATATGTGTTTATCATGTCATGATTTTGAATACTTGGAGAACTTTGGTGAATATTTTTCTTTTCATATTACACTAAATAATCATAAAAATTTTCGCAAAACAACCAAATAAATGAAATGTTCAAAACCAACATTTATGGTTGTGTGTGATACACCACTACGTTAAAAATACACAAATAGCCTTTTGTTCCTTACAGCTGACATTAAACTGAATGACTGGTTGGTTGATTGTTTGATAAAATCTGTCCGTAACACATGCTGAATAGATAATGATTCAAACCCATTCATTTACAGCGTGGTATTCATACATATGCTATCTGCTCTCTGGACTGTCATTGGAACATGGGCAGAAAAGATTTATCTTTCCTCCACTGACAACAAAAGTAATAGAGAAGGTCACAAAGGGTAAAAATTCGACAGAAATAAGTGACTGTTGAACTGCCTGAACAATATATGAAAAAAAATTTAACTTTATCTAAGCTTATCACGATCATTGTCACTATCATCTACATCAGAGCCATTCATAACCATTGTTACATTCATATGTATCAGAGCCAATCACAACCATTGTCATATTAATTTGTACCTGACCTAATCACAACCATTGTTACATTCATCTGTATCAGACTCAATCACAACCAGTGTTACATTCATCTGTATCAGACCCAATCACAACCGTTGTTACATTCATCTGTATCAGACCCAATCACAACCATTGTTACATTAATCTCTATCAGAACCAATCAAAACAAAGGACACTGGGCTAACCTTAACAAAAACATTGTTTATGACATCAGACGCAGAGCTCTTTTATTGCTCTAATCAAAACCCACTATTCAAATCATTGCTCTACCATTTCCTTGATCACAACTGCATCATTTCTCTGGTCCCAAAGAAATTCGCAATTCATAACTCTATCATTACTCCATTTTCCAAAATAGAGTAAAAAGTCAAAGCTGTGCCATTTCTCTACCAACAACTGGTACGTTATCAACGTGTATCTTGGACCGTCCTCCTCGCATCTCCCTTCACTGATCCACCTGGAGATCATCTAGGACTGAACTCTATCATGGCCGCCCCAGCTTCCTTGTCCTCGATGTAGTCGCGGTGACGGTGTCTGTAGGCGGCTCGCTTCTCCCGGCAACAGCGGCAGCAGCAGGCGCAGCAGCAGAAGCAGCAGCACATCAACGATCCAACACTCTGTCTTATGCGCGGCGACAGCATCCACAGCAGTGGGTTCACAGCTGAAATATGAACAACAACATGGCGTGGTCAGGTTTTAAATAATGTTGTTTCAAGATGAGACTTTATAGTCTAGCTGCAAAGTTAAAGAAACTAAAATTTAATGGTGCCCCAAGTAAGAAAAGACACATTCGCACCTGTTAATATTTCATATGGTATACTAGATTTTGAGAACCACTGTAGATGCAAATGAATGAATTCGTTTCTTTAATAGAAGAATTTGCTTCTACTGTCATGATGGTTGGTGAATGTTACCAAAGTGCATTGTAGAGTATTTTTTGTTACAATCTGGGAAACAAGTTCTGTAACATGCAGTTTTGAGAACCAATATAAAACATCTCGAATCATTTTATTTCATAAAGCACGGAATATATGTGAAATTCCGTTGTCTGACGTTTATAATAGAGAACTATGACAGAAAAAAGGGCGACTAGATGGATGGAACTGATGACTGTAACTGCTAATATAGAGACGTTATCAATGGCAAGCAGCCAAACAAAAAACGCAAAGTTGCATCGATTTCTTGCTGATTGCTATGAAACAAAGATGAGTTGCTTACTACACAGCACGTGTTAGGCACGCTTTGGGTGAGAATAGCGATGCATGACTGTAGGCATGAGTGTATATGTGTGAAAGAATATGATAAACTTAGGAGACAATTAGACTTTCATATAAGAGTGTATCATTGCATGAGGAGGGTAGTAAATAGCATGGAGAGGATGATGCTGATGTTGATTTTGAGGATGATGAGAATGGTGATGATGATGACAATGAAGAAGTTGATACTGGTGATGGTCATATTTAGAGCAATGGTTGAGCTAATGGCATGCAGTTTTCGAAGGATGGGGCGAGGCAGCATTATCCAAGCCAAAGTCAGACGGCTTGTGTAATAATTATATAATCATATAAAATATATATAAATCATAAAATATATATAAATCATAAAATTATATAAATCATAAAATATATATAAATCATAAAATATATATAAAGCATAAAATATATATAAATCATAAAATCATGAGGCGGAAACAGTTGCGCATCATAAGATTTTCGCGTACGCACCTCCAGTTCGCGTCTGACTCACAGCGGATCTAAAACATGAACAATGAGTTTAGCCTACACCGCACTATTACAATCAAATGAATAATTTCTGTACTGATTCGTCTGACCCTGTTATTACACTTCAAAGGCAAATGTTTCAACATTGCGTCAATCGTTTCACAAAATTAATGTCAAAAAGGAAAGTACTACTTGTCTCGTGACTTTTTGATGGGTCAAGTAGGAGTGTTGGGGGCTTGGATCAGAGTTGGTTAGATCTACGTTAGGATACATCAGGTAGGGAGATTTATAGAGAGTGGACCACAGAAAGATACAGTGTGGATTGGAGAGAGAGAATGTAGGGGACCAGAGAAAGATACAGAGTGGCTTGGATAGAGAGAATGAAGAAGACCAGAGAAAGATACAGAGTGGCATGGATAGAGAGAATGTAGAGGACCAGAGAAAGATACAGAGTGGGTTGAATACAGAGAATGTAGGGGACCGGAGAAAGATACAGAGTGGGTTGTATAGAGAGAATATAGGGGGCAAGAAAAAAATTCAGAGTGGGTTGGGTAGAGAGAATATAGGGGGCAAGAAAAAAATTCAGAGTGGGTTGGGTAGAGAGAATGTAGGGGGACCAGAGAAAGATACAAACAGGCTCGGGAAAGAGAGAGCAAAAAAAAAAAAAAAAACCACTAGAGATCTTAAAGCGAAGGGCAATAGAAAGGACAAAATAAGAATTTAGGGGGAGAAGGTTCGCAAAGTTGGGGAGAAAGATAAGGTTGATAAATGAATGAGGTGTGTATTTGGTGGAGGGGGGGAAGGGGCAGCCATCATCAGGTGCGTGGGCTGGGAGAAAAAAAGGGAAGGTTGACAAAAAAAGATAAGGGAGGAGGAAAAAAGGAAGTAATCGAATCATATGGCTACGTCCCTCACCTAACGGGGAAAATACAGTAACGTTATGTAGATTGTTTTAAAATGTTCAATAACAGACACACACACACACACACATATGCGGGGGGGGGAAAAATTAGCCTTTTAACCTTATCCACCTAAAAAACATATTTGAATCGCTGTGATGTATGACGAGAGATTTCGATAAATAGAGCTCCAAAAGAAATGGAGTGAACATGAGACGGGGAGAGAGAGAGAGAGAGAGAGAGAGAGAGAGAGAGAGAGAGAGAGAGAGAGAGAGAGAGAGAGAGAGAAGGTTGGTGTCAAACTTGGAGTGTTAAGGAATTATAAACATGTTTGACATGAATGGCAATAGGAACAGCAAATTCGAGAGTTACTGTCCTCAAGAAATGCGATATGCAACTCATATCGTTTTTAACATACTTCCGGTTTTTAAACCAACGAGAGGGCATCCCAAGGTGCGAGTGTAATTCGACGCTTACCCAAAAGCTTAGATCTGTGTATCTTCCGGTTGATTATTTTCTAACCTTCTTCCGATATGGAAGGGGAAGAAAAAAGGACGTCACTGCTGGTTCTATACAACGTGAGAAGAAAGGGGGCCGCGTTTTGTGGCCTTTGAGCTGCTTCAGCTGTTAGAATGAAGTTGGGGTTTTGGGTTGTCTTTTATATTTTTGTTTGTTTTGTTTTTTTTTTAAATCCAATTCGGAATTTCCTACGAAAAACCTAAGATCTCCAAGATTGAAGAGCTAGGTTTTCTAATGGAGCATCTCTGTGGGTTCGGCCTAACAGTAAATACTGCATGTTATATATGGATCGAAAGCATGAGGATGGGCATATTTGTGAGCAATAGGTCTAATGCTTTAATGATTATTTTTCAACGACTCCTCAACATTTATCGAATAAGAGACATGAAGACCGGTCTGTTGTGGTATTTTAAGGAAGGGAACGACGGACAAATGTTTTAAAATAAGGTAATCGTTTTAGAATTGGAAGAGAGGAAGGTAGACTAGAGAAATGAGTGTGTGTGTGTGTGTGAGACAAAGAGAGAGAGAGAGATACAAACCCTTCCCTCCCTCGTGTGTCTATTCCTGTCCACAATGATGACCTTTTACCCCATTATCCTCATCATCATCATCATCATCATCATCATCACAATTTGTGTGTCCTGTCATTATGTAGTTGTCTCGCGAGTTACCTCCCATTACCCACCATGATTGCTCGATCACTGGTCGAAGTGCGCCCCCTACCGTGTAGGTGATATCAGTTTTTACCCCCTACTTCCCCACCCCCCTTCGCTCCCTCTCCCCACACCTTGGCTCAAGCTAACCCTTTCCCCTCCAGCCACAGACCGTCTAAGCTTATTATCACTATCAGGCCCAGCGCTAGCTGAAGCTAAGAGCCTGTCAGAAACAGACCCACTTCCACGTCATGCTGATATCCTTTTACTGCTCTCTCTAATCCTTTGGAAAAGGGGGGATTATTCAGGGAGTTTCTCGAGTCTTCTTCAAATTTTGATTTTCTACATGTGTATCAATTATTGTTGCATAACAGAGTGGGCAAATTTGTTTAGGTAAATTTGAAACACAATTTCTATCAAAATCTATTTATGCAAAAAAAGAAACAAACAACGGGCTACATAAGATTCAAAGTAAGCTACTCTCAAAATTGGCACCGAAGTTTTGTATGGAGTTATTGACATTAAATTCTCTAAATTAGATGTGCGATATAGCCTAGTTTCGGTTATTCTAGTGTAAATATTGCTGATGGATAGCTTGACGTCATTGTTGCTGCTCTTGATAGTATTGCTTTATTAGTTGAGTAAAACGCCTAACCGAAACCATCATAGAGTAATGTGTATATAATTATGCAGTACACTTTACCAAACATCGCCCTGCAACTGCAAGCACCATCGTGGCCATATGCCATAAAACCACTTCAGCCAAGAAACAATTTAGGTTTCTGGGCTTTTCCTCGATCAACAAACTATGATTATCATCATATAGAATCAATCAAACTGGGAAGGCGTTCACCACAGAATCTTAACCTGTTTGCAATCTTCTGTAGTGTTACGGCCGAGAAGAGCTGAAGAGCTGACTTGGCCACACCTGGTATTGACCGTTCACCTACCTGCATTGCCGTAGGCTAGCCATACTGCGATGGTCATCCAGTGCTCCGGCCATGACTTGTCCATCAGGAAGGTCAGCGTGTGGAGAGCGGCGAACGGGAACCACATGCCCACCACGGCCAGGCAGACGAGCCAGCACGTGATCACCTGAGGAACCGAGTCACTCGTCCTTTAGTCAGAGGAACAAAATGGCGGCATGTGACAAGCTGTTCTACATGTAGATCTATAGTTACAGAGGGATATTATTTTGTTCTTATATGAGGGCAAGTCTTAAAGCTATCATGATATATCGCTCAAGATGATAAGGGAGGAACAAAATTTAATGAAGTAAGGGAAATTCCTCAGAAAAAGACTTTGATTTTCACCTCTTTAGACAACCACTGTTTACCCGTTCCCATCCATATGTACAACCTTCGTAGAATTGGACAGTTTGTGCAATATAAGCCTGAGGTCATCTCGCTCCAAAGGCTAAAGCAAGTAAAAACTCATTGCTATAAATTAATCCTATATTTCTAGATTATCGGATCCAGCAGGGCATGTATCTAAAGGGATAACTACCTCACATACCTGCCAACCTTTGTGTCCGCGCTGCTCACTGTCCGCGTCCTCTCTGAGCTCGTGTCTCCACACGCACCAGGTAAGGCTGGCGGCCACAAGGAGCCCAACAGCAGCTAGAGCCGGCACGGCGTAACCCGACAACTGCAGCGCCACAGAGTGGGCACCGTGCATGTGCAGGTAGCAGTATCCTTTGCTCACCCCGAGCTTGTCACTGTCGCCCGCTAGGGCGTCACTTCCCGCCTTCGCGCTTTCAACTTTGTCTCTGGTGTTTTCATTCTCGATACCGCTCCTCCCGCCTTTTTGAGCTTGGTACAGGACGACCTTGCCCTCACCCTCCTCGCCTGACTTCCCGTTCGTCTGGTAGAAGAGACCGACGCCCTCACCGGTTTCCCCGAAGATGTAGAGAGGCAGCACGAGGCCGCATGCCACCACCCAGGGCAGCAGCACTAGAAAGGCGCTGAGCACGTACTTGCACCCGCCTTGAACGCAAGCCGGACATGACAGGTTCACGAAGATGTCGAACACGGCGCAGAACACGACGACCAAAGAAGCCACGCCCACCACCATGTCGGCCATAAGCCAGATCCGGCACAGCTGGTCGCCATGTTGCCAGTGGCCGTGCAGGCAGAAGTCGATGTAGAGCGGCAGAACCAGCCCGCCCAGGAGCAGCCCGACCAGACACAAATTACACACGTGAAGGTTGAAACTCGCCTGGACATCGAGGAAGGTGGGGAGGGGGAAGGAGAGACTTTAACATGAAGCATATCTGCACAGGCTTAGTTATACGTTGAGGTGATAATAATACGAGAAAGGATATAGATGCATGTATCTATATCCTTTGTGATAGTACATACTTATTGCGTACAAGAATCATCTGATTATTTCACAAGACTAATGGTGTTTATATCAAATGACAAAAACATACAGTGATTGACTGCATTTGTTACAAGCCAGTCCATTATATGCGGTGATCACTAAGACAAATTCTCATACATGAATCGAGAGATGAGGTGTGATCCTCGATCTCAATATCAAGATAAAAACTGTTTTGAGTGACCTATTAAGTTCATTTGTTTTTCGATTGTTGCCAAAATTTATTCAATTTAGTTTTACGTTCTGGGATTTTCCTTTATTCATAAAAAGGGTAATAATTTTTCTACTTCATTCTTGACACAAGTTCCAGAACAGTTGGATAAAACTATATACCGAGAAGATTGTGAACCTGATTATATAAAACTTCTGTTAAAGAAACGCCAAAAAAGCCCGAGATCTTACAATATCAGCATCAATAAAAGAAATTTCTGACACAACCGTTGTGACATTATTATTTTTGCTTCTGCCTTTTGCTGCCAAAAGCGTTGGTTTTAGGGTCATGTCAATGTAGACCAAATCATAGGTAACAAATACCAAAAAGAAAACAGCCGAAAGAAGTTTTAAATGAAAAAACTTTTTTTGAGAAATTGAAGCAAAGAAAGGAAAAGAGAGAGAGTGTTTAACAGATGGGCAAAAGTAATGACGAGCTTAATAAATTCCACCCACCCAGAAAATCATAATCGTAAAAAGTTGCTTGGAAGCAAGATTTTCTTTATCTACAAACACTTGAAGTATAAATATTCCCTTGGGCATTATTTTTCCTCGGAGTAGCCACAATCCTAAGCTTTCCGCAAAAATAAAATAAATAAATAAATCCACTTATGTCCAAATCCCCCTGGTCTAATGCCTCTCCTTCTGTTCCTTCTTATCCCCGCGACTTTAAATTAGTTTCCCATCAGCATTCTTTAGATTCCGTTCTGTATGTTGATTAAATAATGTCCTATTACCATGGCAACAAAATGTAGAGCTAGAGAATGTAGGTTGCCTTTCCCTGTCTGAGCCCCCCACTCACCTTCCTGCGACGTCTGCTGCTCAGGATGGACAGGAAGAGGAAGAAATTGGCTAGCAACACCCACGCAGCGAGCACAATGGCGCCCGCCAGTTCTCCAACGTTGACCTTGTGAACGTCGCCATTGCTCTCCTCAGCAGTTTGCTCGGGTTTCGCGCCACTCAAACTGTCGTCCGCCATGTTGGAAAACAAGCACTAAGAATTCAGCTTGGCTTGGACTTTCTTCCGGGCGTTTGGTGGTCAGCTCTAAAGTTTGGAAGCTCCACAATGTGTGTCCTTATAGCTTTTCTGGCTGTTGTCAAAACTAAAACAGTCTTCCATGCAGGAAATACTAAGTGTTAAAACTCAGACTTAGATTTTTTTTTAAAGTCAATATAATCGTTGCGGACTCTTTGTCAACTTCAAGGCTCATGTACACAAAGCCTCGTTTTTTGGTATTACCATTATCGTGAATTTGACGTTGTTTTTCCTGTACCTTTTACCTGTTGAGACATTGAAATTACATGTAGTACCAGATGATTAAGGTAGTGACAAATTCTAATATCACACATACACAGCCTTTCATATTTTGTTCCTGATCTATACCCAAAATCTGGCCTATTGTGTTCATGCCATTGTTTTTCAGATTAAAAGGATTGCTGTAAAACAAACGAAAATTTCAAAACAAAAAAATTGTCCCTGGGCTGAGAAGTTTGTGACTGTGAGAAAGTAAAAGAGAGGAGGCGGCGAGGAAAAAGGACACAGAGAGAGAGAGAGAGAGAGAGAGAGAGAGAGAGAGAGAGAGAGAGAGAGAGAGAGAGAGAGAGAGAGAGAGAGAGAGAGAGAGAGAGAGAGAGAGAGAGAGAGAGATGAGAGAAGAACAGAGAGAGACAGAGAGAGAGGGGGGAGGGGGGAGAACAAAACAAAGAGAACGAGTCAAAACTAAATGATTGTCCAACAGAATAGACGATCAAAAGAAAGTGGTATAGACAGAATTCGAAACCGCTCCCCTGTACGTCAACAAGCGTCTTGTAGATTTCTTTTAGTCAAACATGTATGCTGAGTAACGAGAGAGGTAAGTCTGTAGAAATAAAACACGTTCTTAGTGTATCCGAGCAATCACGAAACCGATCTTGTTGGAAATTTCAAACTTTACAGTAATGCCACACCAATTTGATTAACGTAATTAGGTAGAATTTGACATGCACATAAAAAATCAGAAGGTGTATCTTTTTATGTACATCAATGAAAGTTTCGAAGAACTAAAGTCCATTTCCAAAGCCAAAGAATTGAATTGCAGTCCTCCAAACAGGGCATTTGTACTTGGTTCCAGCTAGCTTTTAAGTACTTAGCAAAATACTGGAAAGCTAGATTTAGGTTTTAAAAAAAAGGGTGTACGTGGATTACCCCCACGTCACTTCACCGTAAAGTCATCACAAATTCTGTGTCCTGAAAACTTAACCTAGACATTTCAACACGGCCACGTACCCTGCATCCTAAAATCTTAATCCGGACAATTCAACACGCCCACATACCCTGTGTCCTGAAATCTTAATCCGGACAATTCAACACGGCCACATACCCTGTGTCCTGATATCTTAATCCGGACATTTTTTTCAACACGCACACATACCCTGTGTCCTGAAATTTTAATCCGGACATTTCAACACGGCCACTTACCTTGCGTCCTGAAATCTTAATCCGGACAATCCAACATGTCCACATGCCCTGTTTCCTGAAATCTTAATCCGGACATTTCAACACGGCCACATGCCCTGTTTCCTGAAATCTTAATCCGGACAATTCAACACGCCCACATACCCTGTGTCCTGAAATCTTAATACGGACATTTTTTTCAACACGCACACATATCCTGTGTCCTGAAATCTTAATCCAGACATTTCAACACGGCCACATACCCTGGGTCCTGAAATCTTAATCCATACATTTCAACACGGCCACATACCCTGTGTCCTGAAATCTTAATCCAGACATTTCAACACGGCCACATACCATGTGTCCTGAAATCTTAATCCAGACATTTCAACACGGCCACATACCCTGTGACCTGAAATCTTAATCCAGACATTTCAACACGGCCACATACCATGTGTCCTGAAATCTTAATCCAGACATTTCAACACGGCCACATCCCTGTGTCCTGAAATCTTAATCCAGACATTTCAACACGGCCACGTACCCTGTGTCCTGAAATCTTAATCCAGACATTTCAACACGGCCACATACCCTGTGTCCTGAAATCTTAATCCAGACATTTCAACACGGCCACATACCCTGTGTCCTGAAATCTTAATCCAGACATTTCAACACGGCCACATACCCTGTGTCCTGAAATCTTAATCCAGACATTTCAACACGGCCACATACCCTGTGTCCTGAAATCTTTATTCTGACATTTCAACACGGCCACAAACCACTCATCATGCGACTTGAAACTTTAATCCAGGTATTTCAAAAGGAAGAAAGTTTTCCACTGCTTGTTAGGAAAGTGCGTACAGTCTATGTGTGTTTTGAAAATAAGAGGGTCAAAGAATGCACGGTTGGAGTTCTAGGAAAGTAAACTTACAATCAGAGGTCAGTTTAACTTTACATTTTTTTTCATCCGTGTTTGGTTAGAAGTGGCACACAGTTCTGTCAAGTGTATCATATCTTCAAAATCCAAGACGCGTTGAATAAAATGTTAAAAGGGTTCGTTTGGGCGGTACATGCTATGATAAAAAATACAGATGATTGACGAGTATTTAAATGGCGTGCACACGAGCCACACCATGATTTATGGCTGAATCAAGCCTTTGAGATGCTCTTTAAAAAAAAAAAGCACTCAATTATATCTCTTCAATTCGTGTTACAGTATTTGTGCCACAACTTTAAGCTTAGTAGAAATATTTGACTAGTCAAGATAAAGCCTGCACCAGTTCCGTGGTCCTAACCTACCGACTTCATGAAACTTATTTCTGACAAGATGACAAAGGCATTCTAACAATGTTTTTGGACTCCAGATAAGATAAACGTGTAGGAGCTGTTCCAACTGATCACACGAGATATCTGTGGTGTTAATGTTGTGTGTAAGCGAAGATAACACTTTAATAATGCTGGAGACAACGACAGCTATCAATAGACTGTAGACTGCAGCTTACAGGGGTCGGGGTATTCCTTACTGAGGTCTGAGTCAGACTGAGCGATAGTGAAATAGCGGCAAGCTAATCCAATATAATGAGATCATCCTTGAAAACAAAAAAAATAAAAACAAATACAAGTCCACTGAATGTTTCTGAAAAACCCATTTCCTCGCACAGTTTGAAAATTGAAGTATAAAATCTAGCTACAAAGGAAATGACATTCGATATTTCCTAAGGAACATGTTATCTTATTTTGTTGCCATGAAATCCCCATACAATTTAAGATAATTATATAATAAAACTTGTTGCAGAAGAGAATTATAGAATTATTTCATATTATTAATTTGTCTGATTTTTTTTTTTAATAGGAAACCGAAATAATCCATTGTTACCGTTTCTGTATGGTGCAAGATTTTAACAGAAAGTAAAGTAGGTGCCGGACGTGGCTCTAGGTGGTGCCGGGATTGTATCTTGGAGATACTGGAAGTGGTTCTAGGAGATACCGGAAGTGGTTTTAGGAGATACCGGAAGTGGTTCTAGGAGGTACCGGAAGTGGTTCTAGGAGATACTGGAAGTGGTTCTAGGAGGTACCGGAAGTGGTTCTAGGAGGTACCGGAAGTGGTTCTAGGAGGTACCGGAAGTGGTTTTAGGAGGTACCGAAAGTGGTTCTAGGAGATACCGGAAGTGGTTTTAGGAGGTACCGGAAGTGGTCCTAGGTCTCACCTTCAGATTAAGAATTGCAGGCTCCATCTGACGTGGAAAACAAAGCCAGAAACCACTCCACTGAACCCAAAGAACAGGAGATGGCACACACGAGCGTTCACTGATTGCTTTTCTCAAATCAGTGTAGAATGTTGGCGCGAATTGTGTGAATTAGCAAAGACATAATCATATACCGCAGAAGGCTAGAGAAGGGCGAGTTATTCAAATCTTTATTCTAATTAGAAATTTTTTACAGAGACGCTATACTTGGAAACAAATCAGCTCCTAACACAAGGAGAAGACAAGAAGAATAAGGAAACAATTGAGTGATAGATAGTCAGGCAGAAACAGGCAGTAAATGTTGACAGCTCAGACAACTGATCGGCACAGACAGAGAAAGAAATTAAGGTTAGGGGAAAAGGCTGGGGAAAAAAAGATAAAGAGAGTAGGTAGTGAGAGAACATGCAAAATAGAAAGTAAAGAATAAATAAACCCGATCAGAGGCAGTTTAGGAATAAAAGGAAATCAAAGTCAAAACAATTAATAATTACCATAAGGAAAAATGCAGGAGGTGAGAGAGAGAGAGAGAGAGAGAGAGAGAGAGAGAGAGAGAGAGACATGAAAGAGTGTGGCTACGCAGGGCAGAGAAATAGACTGGCATTTCCTGTAATTAATATTGATAATAGGGGAGGTAGGTAAAGTATAGGAATAATCATAGAGCAAACAGTATTCATGATAGTGAAAGCAGTACCAGTGCGATACTGTAGTGTGACTATGGTTAGTAGAATCAGTACCTGAATAACCTATAGTCAGGCACTACTTATTACAATTATTATAGAAAGTATAATTAGATCTAGGCAGGCCTAGGGTTGGTGTGGTGTGAGGAAAGAGTCACAGCGATTATAGCAGGCCTGTTGCACGGTTCCACAGACTAACACCAGAATTCGCTTAGAGGGTATAGATCTTGCGATATCAAGGGCAGCCGATAATTGGCTACAACAAAGAGCTGTGCCCCACATTTACTAATAAAGACTTGTTATTCCAACACGGATTTCGCTTTCTGTTCAGCATTCCGCATCAATCTATAATTTACTAAAGCGCTGCTGGCTGTTGTAGCATGGAGAGCTGTAACAAGAGACCACCCCTCCCTTGGGAGATTCGGCCCTACAGGAGCTACCATAAGGAAAATCGAATTTGACCTTGGAGATAAAGAACAAGACTGTTTCCCCAAGATCCTTGGGTAGTCGATGAAAGAACCCAGGCGTAGATCTAGAGCCAGTCTGTTTACAAACCAAGGATTGCTGGAATCTGTCAAAGTAGTTCACACAAACAAGGAAATTTCGCATTCTATTGGTGGACCACTGAGCTCGAAGCTCAATAGGTTTCTATGCTTCACATCCTAGATCTCACTTGACAATTAAATATAGATCTGTCCATGAAGGTTAAATATTAAACATGCAGGCTATAGGTCATAAACGTATGCTTTAGTGTTTGGGGTAAGAGAAGTTAGTGGTGGAAACTGTACAGACTAAAAAAAACCTGCTAAATTAAATGCAGTGTAATTTTTTTTTTTTTAAATAAAGAAACGTCTCCCATTATTATACTGTTCACTTCATAATCTGAATGTATGGGAAGAATGGTGTTAATCTATACTATGCATGGTTAGATCTTGGCGTATGAGAGAAAATTGCCATTTTGTACGCTGGACGATAATTTGGGAAACAGTCTCACCACGGAGATACAGCTAGATCGAATATGTTTGACCTGACTCTGGATTGATCGATATAGAGCAGAAGTTAGAATCCGACTGACAGAGGGAACAGTGGATCAAGAGTCAGTTCTCGCGTTCTGAAGAATCACAGTCTGAATTCACAGATATCTCTCCGACCCTCTTACGCTTCCTGCTTCATGAGTTTAAAAGAGAGAGAGAGAGAGAGAGAGAGAGAGAGAGAGAGAGAGAGAGAGAGAGAGAGAGAGAGAGAAATATATATTCTCCTTACAGCAATGAACACTTTTATCCTTACAGATTACCCCCGTCCTCTCTTTTTTCCGTTCGGAATGATATAGAAAGGGGGTCTCAACTTTGTTGAAATGAGCAATATCCATTGCAAATAAAATTAGTATCACTTTATCTCAGACAACAGAAAGAACAACTTAATGATCTCGGTCAGTTGATACAGAACTCCACGGAGACCCTTTTGTCACGGTATTGTTACATTGGCTGAGAAGCAACTTCAAGCATTTCAGAGCTCAGCGTTTTTGGACGGCACAATAATAAAACTGAAGCAAAAGTTACCTTACGATCATCTTCTGTCAACTGGTGTCGGGCACATGTTCCCAAGTCCCTAAAACTATCATTGAGGAACGGTTACTTTCGTTTTAAGACTGGAGAATCAACTATCTTCAGACTCCATACTTGAAATTAACGGCGAGTATTGCACAGGAAGCACGGTCTAATTCCCGAGGTTTCATTTAGAAGTTTCTGAGACCGCAACAAGAAAAGGAGAACTTGAATTCATTGAAGAAGAACGAAAACCACAAAAGGTTTTTTTTTTATCTTGTAAGCACTCGCGATAGCGAGTTAGTCATGGAGGTTACAAAAAAAAAAAAAAAACCCACTGACCGTAGTTAAGTCATCTGGGTCAACAAAGCAAAAAGTCTTTTTTGTTGAAATCGGCATGGTCTATTGTCCTAATTCAGCCAGCCTCTGATTACAATGTATTTGTTTCTGGTTCCTAGTTTACTATTCGAGCCTTTTAGGAAGGACGGTTTAAAGAAATCGCTGTGTAGGAACTTTTACGATGCATCGTAGCATGTGACACAAGCATTGGTATAATATAAGATCGTCGGGTGATTATTTTATTTTACGTTTTATCAATGGGGACCTAAGTCTCGGGCCTTATAGTACTCGTTGTTTCCGGTACACAATTTACGATAAGATAACTTCTCGCAAGTTTTCTATGACAAATTATTCGAGCCTATAGCTAGATTACTGTCACCAACGTAAGAGAGAGAGAGAGAGAGAGAGAGAGAGAGAGAGAGAGAGAGGGAGAGAGAGAGGGAGGGAGGGAGAGAGAGAGAGGGAGGGAGAGACAGAGAGAGGGAGGGAGGGGAGAGAGAGAGAGAGAGAGAGAGAGAGAGAGAGAGAGAGAGAGAGAGAGAGAGAGAGAGAGAGAGAGAGAGAGAGAGAGAGAGAGAGAGAGAGAGAGAGAGAGAGAGAGAGAGAGAGAGAGAGAGAGAGAGAGAGAGAGAGAGAGAGAGAGAGAGAGAGAGAGAGAGAGAGAGAGAGCGACTTCACGTTATGAAGTATTTCACAATGATAACTTAACTCCAAGTATTGACACTTTCTGAAGATTAGAAGGCAAACACGCCAGGGACACGCTCGGAGAGTCGGAGACACACCACGAGACAGTCTGTAGTGTGCACAGCACGTTGGGAACTCTAGATCTCCTCGACTTCTGCTCTGATGGCACGTAGGCTGAAGTGTAGAGCCATACTTCGATCCCCTTTAGTCCACCCCATTAGAACTGATGAACCCCAGAGGTCCGAGATGTGATGCTATCGCTAGTCAGAGAGAGCTGTTGGGTTCAGCACTGTCCCTTCAGTTAAGATACTAATCTAATACAGTGGCGAGACTATCAGAATTTCCTGGCCTCACGAGATATCTTCTGGATCTAGTTGACGGAGGGTTTTTTTTTTCGACTTTTGACTTTTGTCTTCGGGGCTTTACTAAGAAAACTTAGTTTTCAGTACTTCTGTAAGGGTTTGAGTCCACCCAGCTGTTTCGTCCTGCCTCCTAACGTATTGATATGATCGTATTCTGAACAACTACGTGAATTACCGATCAATCGGTCTGTGAGCTGAAACATGGTTCTTAACCATCAAGACCGCTATTAACACTAATCTTTTTATAAAGGTGCTTTTCACACGCGAGCAACGAAGGAAAATACAAAGAGGATGGGGGGGGGGGGGGGAAAGCAGCATCAAGGCCCTTGATATTGATATCACACAAGTAAATAGATCAAAGTGGTCTGTATTGATACATAAGTGGGACCTTCACTATACATCGTAGCTACTTTCAAAAGCGTTAGCTTACGATCGTCGGAAAATTTTTTGTGCTTATAAATAAGGCCCCATATAGATGAAGCGCATCGACGGTAAACGAAAAACAGACTTTACCCTGATATAGGTGTTAAAATTATTATAGGATCTGGTCTAATTGAACTCATGGTGACCAGGTGAGGTAATGGCACAGGCTCCAGAGCTTAGATCTCGGCTATTATTTTACAGACGTGATATTTCGCAACTCTAAGACTTTACTTAGGAACTGAAGAATGATTGATGTTGTTAGGTCTGGCAGGATGAAAGTCATTTTCGAAACGGAAAGAACACAATTGGTTTATAATCCAAAAAGATCTCTTGTCTAATTAATAATGTAGATGATGAAGTAAAAATGGTTGTTCCAGTTAACAGCTATTCACTGCATGAGTGTCATATATTCGACCCAATTTCAGTTTGCTCTGAACTGTGGCTTTAATCAGTGCAAATTAATTTGCTTGCAAAACAATCCCTCCTATTCTTGTAACGGTTCTTACTGGAACTTTCGAGTCCGAGCAAACGTTTGAAATAGATCTGAAAAGGTTAAGGGATGACTTTGTAAAGAAACTGAAAAATTACTGTATTGTGACTGTTACTTGGTCAAACATGAGATTAACTTCGGCGGTTATGAATAAAAAGTGTGGGTAACCCGGGGCAGACCATAATTATTTCCAAAGTCGTTTTTTTTTTCCTAGTGGCTGATGGGAAATCAAAAACTAACATTTCTTGAAACCGGGCTTTTTATTTTCACGACTGTAGCTATCGGATCATTGGTTAAGAGTTGTCTGCCAGTGTGACATTCAGGTTTGCATAACATTTGGCCGACGTTTGAGAAAAAAGCTATGGCAATTATTTTGAATTTAAAGTCAAATTGTTAATAAACATACAGGGAAAAAAATCATGAAATCACTGTGTTTGACCCTTGAGATTTGAGGCATAGGCCTACCTGGATCTCGATCTGGATTTCTTTTTGAAGAATTCACGTTCTTATCACACCAAACAATATTCAGTCCTTTGGTAGAGCACTTTCCTTAAGAAATAGAAAAGCAACACGTCAGGTTGTATGATACATCGTAATAGCCCTGTCTTCTGACATACACATAACGTATCAGCATTGCAGTGCAACAGGCTACATCAGGCTCTAGATACAAGATATTTTAGGCCTAGCGCCAGCTCGAGGCGATACAGATGATATTGACCCTGTAAGCGGACTGACAAGGTCTAGATCTATGGCCTATCATATTCCTACTTTACATTTTGAGAGCGACCTTGCGGTTCTTCGATCAGGCGGTCCATATATGCCGCAAATCGGTATGCCGACATATGTTCTTATCAGTCAGCTCCACTCCCATTGCACTGCCTTAAAAATGTCTGTCTATCTCAGTACTTGTTTTCCTGTCTGTTTGCCTGCCTGAATATACACGCAGTGAGAGAAGGCCTACATCTGGTTTTAAATTGTTTAAAACTATCGAGGTCTTAGAGTTCATAATAAACGCTAGCAATTACTTTCATTGTTTTTTATGATACTTTCAGATAAAATTAATTATTGTTTTCACAGATCAGCATAAATAAACCGGTAAAACTTATTTTGTTTGTGTTGCCAATTCCAGCATTAGCGTGCTTTAAAGGACAGAAAAAAATTGTACCTTTGTTACCATAAGTTTCCCGAAAAATATTTGTTCTATTCCATACTTTTTTTTCTTAGCATTAAAAATTTGAGCTTTAATATTTCACTTATTTGATTTCATAGATTCAAATTTCGCTCCACCCATATTTAGATCAAACAGTTCACCAAAACACATGAAAGTGAACGGTTGATACACAGAAGCCTTGCATAGCAGAATCCTCCTTCTAATCTCAGTTACATCAGCTACCACAGCGGTGTGTTGTCCTAACGAGAGAGCAGGAGATCAAAGCTAAAGCTTTCACTGATAACAGATCGCTACAAGATGAAAAGCGAGCTGGCACACGCCAGTTCTTAAAAAAAAAACAGGAAAAAAAAAACCGGCAGAATGAAATATTGATAATATTGTGAAACCGAAAGATTTGGTGATGTTTATATCGTTCATGCCTTAAAAAAAAGTACATGATGCAGCTAGCGAAAAAGATGAAAACATGTTGTGTAGCATTTCTCCTTTCTCGTCGTATAATTTCCTTTTCTTTTCTTTTTCTTTTTGAAAAAACATTTGGTACAATACTTCGAACTAGACCTCTTCCTCTTAAATACGTTGCTTTTTCTTTCAATATAGATATTGGCATACAATGATACATTACAACAAATTTTATCCCGTCGTGCTGTATTTCAATCGTGAAAAAGTGTGTCTTTGAGACGTTTAATGGTCTCGGGCTATTCAATATTTTGAACTATCTGAATCTTAATTAATAGTCTGGCGATCATTTGGAAGGGAAAAATGGATTTCTCATAATTCGGAATTAGACTTCTGTAAACAAAAGAGGTTTAGACTTGAAGAGAGTTGATCTTTCTCTAAAGCTTTTGTTTCCCTCATCAAATCCTGAATGTATCGAAATATGTAATTTCACCCATAAAAAGGGCAAATTTAGTCCTAAGCAAGCATACTATGTCACGCAAAAAAAAAAGAAAAAAAAAAAAACAACAAAAAAAACCAATATAAAAACTTATACTTCTTGCATTACGTCTAGATCTATGAACTTGTAACAGAAAAAGATATGTTCCTACAGAAAGCTTGAATAAAGAACCACATCGCGATACAGCTCAGAACATAACTCCTGAAATTCGTACCGAAGCTGGGTCTGGTAGCCTCCCTTGAGTGACGGACGCTATTATTTTGGCCTCGCGGATGACAATTATTATAACCAGAACAGGCGGGTATCTTTGTGCACTGCTCGGTGCTGGGCCTTGAGTGAGGCGGTCAAACAGGACTTGGGTATGTGAGTTGCGTGACGGGCCTGTCTCCGTGAGTGCTCATAACGCCAGAGCCAACAGCTTGCTGCTACATTTATCATTATTTACAATCATAACGGAGGCCTGTGGCGCCGCTGGGTGGAGATCAATATTTGCTGCCAGTGAGAGGCAGCGGTCTCTTCAGTGTTAAGTGATGGGTTTGAAAGGTATTGATTTGTGAACTTTAAACCACGGGACTAGAGATCTATCAGACTCAGGCCCTGATTACCACTGCCACGAAGCTGCTTTTTTTAACAGAATTTTCAAACAAAAAAGCCGCGTCCATATTTATTTTTTTTTTTAATTTCTTTTATTTACTAATCTCTGCTCCTCCCTTATTTTTTTTAATTTTATGCTAAACTCTGTCTTTTTCGGTGTTTCATTGTTTTAATGTAGTTATCAGTGTTTCGTAAGGTTTTTTGTTTTGAAATACCTGATACTATTTTCATAGTGTGGAGAAAGGTAGAAAAAAATCCATAAAAACATCTGATCCTATAGAAATCTTTAGATATCCTACAACAGTTTTTCTCCACAAAGTTGCGATTTATTTTTTTTGGAGATCTGTATTATTGATAACAACATCAACAATAATAATAGCGATAAAATAATAATAATAATAATAATAATAATAATAATAATAATAATAATAATAATAATAATAATAATAATAATAATAATAATATCAATATCAATAATAATAATAATAATAATAATAATAATAATAATAATAATAATAATAATAATAATAATAATAATAATAATAATAAATAATAATAATAATAATAATTAATAAATAAATAAATAAATAAATAAATAAATAAATAAATAAATAAATAAATAAATACGGCGATATACAAAAACAACAAAACAGTAATAACTCTTCAACTCATTAACCTTTGGTTACGAAATTGTGAATCTCAGCAATCTGTATGGATTCAGAAATAACGACCCAATTAGTAGTAAACGCGCCTCTAATAAAAGATGATGCTATAGATCGACACCCACAGCCTGCGATTCATGACTCTATGGTTAAATCTAACGAAAATCAAACACAGAGGCAAAACAGGATAGAATATAGAATCTAGAACCCTATACAAGCTC
Organism: Elysia crispata; assembly: GCA_033675545.1. NCBI lineage: Eukaryota > Metazoa > Mollusca > Gastropoda > Plakobranchidae > Elysia > Elysia crispata. Next base: position 435,968 of record JAWDGP010006302.1, on the reverse strand, counting down.
TAATACCTTGCGCAATGCCCAGAAAAAATATACCCCTCAGCCGTTGGGTCTATGACCCGGGAAAATACTTCATTGATTATACAATTATGTAACACCGCTTCGGGGCCTTTTTCTCCTGGATGATAAAGTTCTTTGAATAAAATCTGTGAAACTCTACAGAGCGTTCGTTTCGTGCCATGAGGGAATTGAATCAGGCTTTTCCTTCATGTGGTCCAGACGGGAAGAAACAAAATTGCCCAAAAATAGGTTTATGTCTTAGAATGCTGAGAAAGTTCGTGTAATAAGCTTAGCGTTAGAGGTTCTGTCTCCGGCTGTAAATATTATTTTTAGAGTCGCTTTAAGTTCTCTGGAGAAAACTGCGTCTGGTGTGGTCTGGTCTGGTGTCTTCTTAATTATGAACTTAGGGGACTAGAAGAGAAAAGCATAGCCTCTGATAATGGAACATGATTTCAAAAACCTTTCAAAGCTTGACTGAAAAAACCGTTGATTGGTTATTGCAGTAGCCAGGCATGGGGCAACCGATTAGAATACACGTCATGTAGTTTCAGTAGGTGGAGAAGAAAGGGCGATGACCAATTGACCAGCTCTTTCAGAGGCCCAAAACCATCTACATCTCGCTCAATCAATGGGTGAGTGCGAGGATAACAGATATGGTCGAGTCTAATCCGAATTAAATTTGACTCACTTAGCTCTATAGAGTTACTCTGTTAGTAATGTATCTCTTGTTGGGATGATTGCTCGCAAATATGGTTAGAGATTCGTCGCTTTACGATTATTGTTGTTGTGGTGGTTGTTGTTTTCATTGTTGTGATGGTTATTATTGCTAATGATGTTGCTGTTGTTTGTTACTGTTGTGTTGCTGTTGTTGTTGTTGTTCTTATTACTAAGACGTTTTTTTGTTGTTGTTTTTCCTTTCATCTATTAAAAGTGAGATATTGTTATCACAAATTGTTGAGATGAGTCAATAATGGAGAACGCACCTGATCTAAATTCTCTCAATTCTCCCCTGAAAATCACCTACCCCAGACCTTGGCTGGTCTCACCAGTCTTGTGTAACTGTTCGCTTCGATAAGAGGACTGATTCATCCACAGACTCAGAGATCAGTTGCACTTTCAGGGCTAACAGTAACACAAATAGTGCAAAACGAAGCAGGATCGATTTATCGTGTCTTCTTTTAAACTTAGTTTTAGACCAATCGGCTGCAACAAGTGTTGTGATGTAGACAAGGTCGTAACTGTTACAACAGCACGGTCTAACTCTAGCCCATTGCAAGCAGAAACCAGAGGTGAGTTCTATGAAAGCTTGTGAAGGAAATGGAAACAAAGAACATGTAGTATGGTCTACATTAGTCAGGTAGACACCTTGCCAAATCATACTGCCTTGCAAGCAAATTTTATGATGGATAAGGGGAAAAAATGTGCTATTTGAGTACATCTTGATAAAATTAGCAGTGGCTTAGAGGATATAATTATGAGAGTACTGTAATCCATCATTGTCGACACGCTTCAGTGAACTTGATGTCGCAACATCACCTGTAGATTCAACGCGCAGTCTACCTTTGCAAGGCGGGCCTGGCCGCGTACACATGCACTCTAAATAGACAGTAGAGATGGCCATGTACATCTATATCAACGTAAATAATTATAACGTGCACTTCTTGTCCCGCCTGCTTCAAAAATCACAAACCTACACTGAACTCTAAGCTCAGAGAGTAGGATTCTCTAGGTCTAGCCCCGGAATGCCGGGGTGTGTTAGCAACATAGCTTGTTTGAGATTGGAAAGGAAGAAGAAAAAGGTGTGTGGAATGAACAGTGTGTGCTAGCTTGCACTTCAGTTTGTTTTCCAGTTAGCTGTGTTGGGTAACTGAAGCGCGGGGGAGCGCTTATAAATAATTTTATACACGGTTGCGGGCGGATTCCACCGGGAAAAGATAAAAAAGATATTGCTCTCTCAAAGGTCATGGCTTCAAGTTTAATAATCCAAAAGAAAAGTGGGATAAGAGTGACACGCGCAGAAAGAGAGAGAGAGAGAGAGAGAGAGAGAGAGAGAGAGAGAGAGAGAGAGAGAGAGAGAGAGAGAGAGAGAGAGAGACAAATAGACAGACAGGCAAAGACAGAGACGGACAGACAATCAGAGACAGAATAGAAATGAGAGAAGGTGGACATCTGGTTATTTGATGAAGTTCATCCACTACAGAGAGGGATTTTAGAGGTTTAAATCGGTATCAAACAAGCCCTTTTACTTTAGACCTCATGATAAACAATAGAGTCAACTCATCAACAATACCGCTAGAACTAATGAGAAACACTAGAGTCAACTCACCAACAATACCGCTAGAACTAATGAGAAACACTAGAGTCAACTCACCAACAATATCGCTAGAACTAATGATGAACACCACAGTCAACTCACCAACAGTATCACTAGAACTAATGATCAACACCAGAGTCAACTCACCAACAATATCACTAGAACTAATGATAAACACCACAGTCAACTCACCGACAATATCACTAGAACTAATGATCAACACCAGAGTCAACTCACCAACAATATCACTAGAACTAATGATAAATACTAGAGTCAACTCACCTTCAATATCGCAAGAACTAATGATAAACACTAGAGTCAACTCACCTTCAATATCGCTAGAACTAATGATAAACACCAGAGTCAACTCACCAACAATATCGCTAGAACTAATGATAAACACCAGAGTCAACTCACCAACAATATCACTAGAACTAATGATAAACACCAGAGTCAACTCACTAACAATATCACTAGAACTAATGATAAACACTAGAGTCAACTCACCAACAATATCACTAGAACTAATGATCAACACCAGAGTCAACTCACCAACAATATCGCTAGAACTAATGATCACCACCAGAGTCAACTCACCAACAATATCGCTAGAACTAATGATAAACACTAGAGTCAACTCACCAACAATATCGCTAGAACTAATGATAAACACTAGAGTCAACTCACCTTCAATATCGCTAGAACTAATGATAAACACTAGAGTCAACTCACCAACAATATCACTAGAACTTATGATCAACACCACAATCATCTCACCAATGATATCGCTAGAACAAATGATAAACACTTGTACAACTCACCAACAATATCACCAGAGAGAAATGTAGCGTTTTGTGTGGACTATAGCATTCCTGATTCTTGCAGAAACGAGAATGAAGCAAAACAAGGCAACTGATGTGTGAAATTAAGTAGTTCTTGAGCAAAACAGGTGTGGTATTGTCTATGTGCATGTATACTCTACACACACATAACTCTTGTCACGTCTCACAGCTCTGGATCAGGATCAATACCAGGTCTACAGGTTGTTAATGTTAAGTGCTCGGCTGTTTGTCTTGCCACACTGATTTGCTTGAGCTAACCCAACGTAAGTCACTGGACTCCCTGACTTACAGCCATGTATGTGTAAATGTATATTAAAAGACCCTAGACGGAATAAGCTCCTTACCTTATTCCTACAGCTAGGCTATACCTGCCTGGCGGTGAAAACAGATTTTTAATGCTCTTTGCTCATTGATCAACCCCCAGTAGATCTATTTAATACATCGAAGAATGAAAATCAGGATGGGGTCTCTCTTTGCCTGATGCCCTCTTTTTCCTTTATCATTTAAACAAAACAAAAAACAAACTGAGATTGTCTTAATCAAATAATTACGCTGATCTATGAAGATTTTACACAAAGATAAAAGGAGATGTAATTCTAATCATAGCCACTTTTCTTTGTAACCTGGTTAGCAATGATACTTATATTAGCGCTCGATCTAGATCTAGTCTAGGTCTTTCTGTTTTGTTTTTTTTTTTTTTTGAGTGAAAGTTTTATTACTCCGGTTTATGATTTGCGTCGTTAAAATTACGACAGGCAATTTGGCGCATTTCGAAGCTGGCATACATGCGCAAAGGGTTGGATTGACTTAAGGTAAAAAATTTAAAATCTAGATCGAATCTGAATTAGATTTTTAATTCATTAATATCATACTTCTACAAAAGAGTTCAGTTTCTCTACCTGACCTTAATTAATGCAGGCTATTAATCAATATAATTTGGTCTGTCTGATCAAAACCTGAAGTAACCTTACGTTCCTTAACAGCTGAATATGATCAGGTAGATTTGAAAGCGTGCTAGAATGTAAAATCAAGGCACTTGCCAGATTTTCTTATTATTTTCAATGTTCCGTTGTGTTTACACAAATCATAAAAATACAGCATCTTGCATAAAAACACTAGAAAAGTAAATCAAATAAATCACCTTCAAAACTTAAATCAACTATGGAGCTAACAACACATCCCAACAGCGACACATCAAGGGCATCAATCCATGTCTCAACAGTTACTGTTGAAGTCCTCTGGACCTTTTCACCTTTTGTAGGTCAAGGTGTCAGTGTCACATCAACACATAAGGTTAGATCTAGGAGCACAGAGAGACTGAGAGAGCACACAGAGAGAGGCAGCAACAGGCTGTCGCGAACCTATCGCATCTTCTGGCTCTCGCTCCACTGGTGGCGACGGTGATTGCTCATGTTTTTTTTTTCCAGTTGACACAGCAAGAAACGTCTTGCCCCGCCATTCGCCCCCGCTTGCGACACTCATTCAGCACTTTTCTAGTGCTGCTGCTGCTGTTGTTGTTGCTCTTGTTCACTTGTTGTTGTTTTTGTTTTTGCTGCTGTTGCTGTTGTTGTTTCTGAATGATAGCGCCGCTGCTGTTGTTTTTGTTGTTTTAGTTGTTGCTGTCAGTGTTGCTGCTCCTACTGTTGTTGTTGCGCTGCTGCTAATGCTGCTGCTGTTGTTGGTGTAGTAGTGTTGTTGCTGTTAGTGCTGCTGCTGTTGCTGGTGTTGTTATTGCTGGTGTCGTTGATGTTGTTGAGATTTTAATGTTGATGATTACAAATTTCAGGTTTAACTTATAAGTTATACCGTCTAGATCGCGACCTAGCGAAACATCCAGAGAGAAAACTGGTGAGAGTGAAGAAGGGATTAGGAATCCCAGGTTATAAAGTCTGTACACTCTAAATCGATTTTTCCTCCTTTCTTCCAGGAAGCTCGATAGAAAGATGAAGGTCAGCATCTGGTCGATGTTGTGACAGGTTTCAAAGAGAGGATAGAGTATCAATCTTGTGGCTGGGGGTGAGAGCTAAGATAGAGTGTGAGGAAAAGAGATGATAGGGCTGTAAAAGGAAGAGATGAGAAGAAGAAGAAGAAGAAGAAGAAGAAGAAGAAGAAGAAGAAGAAGAAGAAGAAGAAGAAGAAGAAGAGGAGGAGGAGGAGGAAGAAGAGCGAAGAAGAAGAAGAAGAAGAAGAAGAAGAAGAAGAAGAAGAAGAAGAAGAAGAAGAAGAAGAAGAAGAAGAAGAATGGAGAAAAATAAAAGAATCTAAAATAGATCAATACTTAAATCTTATTTAGATCCAAAGTAAAAACTTTATTCACAATCAACTTATGGATTAGGAAATGCACTACTGAAATAGGACGATCAAAATAATGTATGTTATCATGAGACGAATTAATATCTAGCGCCGGTATAGGTTACTTGCCATGAAATAGGAATTTTTTTTAATTTTGTTCTTCAACACATAGGTTATACTTATGGTATCGATTAACATAATAGAAATATTAGTTTATGTATCGGCTACTTGTCATATAGTTCAAAGTTTTAAAAACTTTTATTCTTAAACATATCGATTATACTTATCATATCGACCAAAGAAAAAGTTCACAGTGAATAAAAATGTTCAGATTAATTTTAAGATCAAGGTTTGTAATATCTAGTTGTATTTTCCCCTTATTTTACCTAATCTACTAAAAAATTTATAAAATTCTATCGGAGCTACAAAAAGGTCAATAGAAAATGATTATGCAACTGATCACTAGAACTAGCTGTAACAGATTAAACAAATGGAGTTATTTTTCTTGGCTATCACACAACTCCAGAAATAGACCTGTAACGTTCAGTTTGTTTTTCAGGAGTATTGCTTCTTGTAATTTGAGATCAATCCCCAGTGTGCTTAATTAGATCTGAATCTAGATTTAAAACAATGGTTTTAATTAAATCTATTTCGATATGTAGACCCAAGTTATATCGGTCGGGCTGGAAATATATAAGAATTTATCAATACATAGGTGAATTGATAACAGTCCATGACCTATATTATTGAAGGTTTAAAAAGTTGATAACAAGTTTCGATCCAAACCACTTCATGTATAACGAACTTTAAAATAAGAATCGGTATCGTTCAAATTATGGTTGTACCCTGTCCTTGACCCTTAAGCTATCGCTTATTGCCCCTAATCAAAATATAATTCAATTTTTAGGCTTATTTAAAAAAGACGAAATATATCAGTGAAATCTGTAGGCCTACCATTTATAACTTGGAAAATTGATGTATAGACAATCAAAATACTATCTGACAAGAAAGATAGTACTGTGGCTGTCATGCCATGCTCTAATGGAAGTTTCTGGCTTGTGAAATTGCCGGTACTGGATTCACCCCGACTAAAAACAACATATTGGTTGAAAAAAAACAAGACATATGGCCGCCATCATCCTAAGCAATATGAATCGAGCACATCATGGAGTAAAATAAACGATGCTCATGTAGTGTTCTACTTTAAAAAAAAAATTAATATTCATACATTTTTAGACTACATGAATATTTTTCTTTTTTATCTGAGCGCCAGACGGCTCTTCCTGCAGAACCTGGCGTGATGGAACGTTCAAGATAAGATCCATGTTATATTCAACACTGGTTTTGGGTGTGAGTGTGTCAGTGTTTTTTTTTTTCGTCGCCCAACTAATTCTTTTTTACGGTTGATGGTTTCTTATATTTCAAGTTCAACGCTCTCTATATACCCCTGTCTCTTTCTCTCTATATTTCTGTCTGTCTTAGTGCCTGCCTCTCTCTTTCGCTCTCTCTCCCTCTCTCTCTCTTTCTCTCTCTCTTTCTCTCTCTTTCTCTCTCTCTCTCTCCTCCTTATTAGTCTTTTTCTGTCTCTCACTATCAGTCTCTTTTTCTCCCTCTCTCTCTCTCTCTCTCTCACTCTCTCTCTCTCTCTCTCTCTCTCTCTCTCTCTCTCTATGCCTCTCTCTCTCGGTGCCTCTCTTTCTGTGACTCGCTCTGTGACTCTCTCTTTCTGTGCCTCTCTCTCTCTCACTCTCTCTCTCTCTCTCTCTCTCTCTCTCTCTCTCTCTCTCTCTCTCTCTCTCTCTCTCTCTCTCTCTCTCTCTGTTTCTATCAAAATACAATAATGGTATTTTTATCGACCGGTAACCCTGGGTGACTTCTGGTACTGACCCACTAACACAAGTGGATCGATAAATCGTAGCCGGAACTGCCGTAAGTCCCGACTAAGATTATGATACGACAGTGCTACTTCACGTTCTTTGAAGATTTTTTTTTACCCAGTGGAACATAATTATGCTTATGTTTAGAGAGTACAATTAGAAGCAAAAGAGACGCTCACCTCCTGGTACATGTTAGCTTTAATCTTAACACAGATATTCTCTACACTTGCTATTGTTTATGCAGAAGCATTGTTGTTGTTTGTGTCTTTGAAGAATGGAAATTAAAAGAAAATTGAAATCAAAATAGCTTTTTTTTTATTATTATTTATTAAAAAAAAATAGAGCGATAAATAAAAAATGTGACGGAAAAATTAGGAAACAAAAAAAATGTCTTCAGATCAAGATTCTGAGCACTTCATCAAAAACAGATTTTAAATTGAAGTTCTATGTGGTTTAAGTTGTTTGTTGTTGTTTTTTTTTTTTATTATTTCTTTTTAAAAACCGTGAGAGTTGACAGCAGGGAGACTGGAGAAAGTAGGCGATTACTGCAACCGAGAGATACCAAAAAAAACATGCGCAGTAACATAGGATCGAATCACATCGTAAGGCGCCATATGGCTCTATCGGAAGGGCATCGGACAACAAAACGTGTTTTTAGGTTTTAACCTCAGCGTATGACCTGAAGTCTGACGGGGTCTGATAGTGTTAAAGTCATGTCAATACATCTATCCATAATAAACTCTGAGGCTGTTAATTGATCAGTTATGTTGTCCTTACTACAAGAAGTGAACGCAGCAACAAGAGTCGCTTTAAAAATAAGGAGCGGCTTCATGAAACGGTGGCGGGAGTCTCAGTTTAACATTCCATGGGAAACTAAGGGGAAGTTGCATTTCTGAAATGGGGGTTGGTTCAGTAACCAGATCTCCCAAATCAGAATGTTGGGAACATAGGAGACGAGATTTCCTCAAGCACCCGAACAAGGAATAACTGGTTTTATGGGCGAGATTAACACCAGAAACCGGGTCCAGCGAATATTTGTACAAGAGGGAAAAAGGAAATACTCGACAAGTTTAATATAGAGACAATATTCCACAAAAAAACCTGAATATAATCTTGCGAAATGCGCAGTGCCTTATTTTCGGTTTTGCCTTGAGCACGAAATTGATAAGTAGAATGTGTGTAAAATGTGTAGGTGGTTAAGGTTGTGCATCTTCGAGTGTCTCTTTCAATGAGTATAATACGGGTGGCAACTTAATAATAACATCTAGCCCTGTCTTCTTAGAGGCCTATATCTTTCATTACACCATTATTCATTTTATTAGTTTTATTCTGTGTGTGTGAATGTCTCCCCTCTAAAAATTCTTAAAGATCACCTCATGATTTGAGATATAAATCAAAGCCTCTCTGCCTGCCTCTCTCTCTCTCTCTCTCTCTCTCTCTCTCTCTCTCTCTCTCTCTCTCTCTCTCTCTCTCTCTCTCTCTCTCTCTCTCTCTCTCTCTCTCTCTCTCTCTCTCTCTCTCTCTCTCTCTCTCTCTCTCTCTCTCTCTCTCTCTCTCTCCCCTCTCTCTCTCTCTCTCTCTCTCTCTCTCTCTCTCTCTCTCTCTCTCTCTCTCTCTCTCTCTCTCTCTCTCTCTCTCTCTCTCTCTCTCTCTCTCTCTCTTTCTTTCTATGTGCCAATCTCTCCCCTCCCCCACCCCTGTACCCTAGCGTAGCTTGATCAAACAATGTGGACATTCCCTTCATCTTTTGTTTAGTCAGTCAACCAAACAGCTTCGCGCCATATTCACGAAACACTTCTCCATAATAATCCCCATATTTTGGTTTTCCCACTTTCATCTCACTGCTCTGACCTATTACCACGGAAAAAACATTTTCTGTGATACTTAAGATTTAGAAATCACAACCAAATGGTGTGGATGCAGCTACTCCATGATTACTACAATCTCCATTTTCATTTTCTGTGATACTTCAGATCTAGAAATTAACCCTAATGGTGTTGATGCAGCTCTCCTATGATTACTACAATCCTTTTTTTTTTTCCCTTTTGGACGTTGGTCTCACTCTCTTCTTTCTCTTAACCTATCAGAATTCTCTTTCTCTTTATTCATTATTCTTCCCTTCTCCTCTCCCCCTCCACCAACCCCTATTATTTCCTCGTGATTTTATGCACCACTGGCTGTGTTGATTCCCTGGTAAAATTAGTTTGTTTCTACACGCTGGTGCTGGCTCTTTCAACCACTGGACGAAGTGTGTTTGTTCTGTTCATTAATGTTATAAAACCGGATGGGATCGTATCGCTTAGGCCTACGTCAGCTATTTTTGCTTTGCCTTAGAAATATAAATATTTATGGTGTAGACATAATCCATACAATATTACTTGTATGTAATCCATAGATTTAAGCTAGACATTTAATCTTCTCTACACTGACGCGTCTTTCACGTTCCTTGATCTTACATACATAATCTCTGTCATTCTTTTCTTTGTCCTGTGTCTTTGAATATTAAACCATGTTCCTGTTCAACTCAGTTTGTATAGCGGTGTGTCTCTTCATTCTAATGAAGAAAACTAAAAAAAAAGAATTAATTAAAGAAAGAAGCATGTTTATTGAACAAACCTATAGATTGGGGTTTACATGACCTGAAAAGTTGACTTAATCCAATGAAACTGAGACTTCGTGTAACTCTTATTTTGTCATTATATTTATATTTTTTTAGACCAAATTGACGATCAAAACTGTATATGCCAAAAAGAGCAGAAAGGTGATAGATTTCTGGAAGAATTGTTTCCTACATTTTAAAATATAACAGTAAAAAGTGATCTTTCACAACATAGTTATGATTTTGGAGATGATAATGATGAGGATGTTGCATGTCTTGATGGTGATAATGATGAGGATGGTGCACATGTTGATGGTGATAATGATGAGGATGGTGCACATGTTGATGGTGATAATGATGGTGATAATGATGTGGATGGTGCACGTGTTGATGGACATGATGATGGTGATAATGATGAGGATGGTGCACATGTTGATGGTGATGATGATGGTGATAATGATGTGGATGGTGCACGTGTTGATGGACATGATGATGGTGATAATGATGAGGATGGTGCACATGTTGATGGTGATAATGATGAGGATGGTGCACATGTTGATGGAGATGATGATGGTGATAATGATGTGGATGGTGCACTTGTTGATGGTGATAATGATGAGGATGGTGCACATGTTGATGGAGATGATGATGGTGATAATGATGAGGATGGTGCACTTGTTGATAGAGATGATGATGGTGATAATGATGAGTATGGTGCACGTGTTGATGTTCATGATGATGGTGATAATGATGAGGATGGTGCACTTGTTGATAGAGATGATGATGGTGATAATGATGAGTATGGTGCACATGTTGATGGAGATGATGATGGTGATAATGATGAGGATGGTGCACTTGTTGATAGAGATGATGATGGTGATAATGATGAGGATGGTGCACATATTGATGAAGATGATGATGGTGATAATGATGAGTATGGTGCACGTGTTGATGTTCATGATGATGGTGATAATGATGAGGATGGTGCACGTGTTGATGGTGATAATGATGAGGATGGTGCACGTGTTGATGGTGATGATGATGGTGATAATGATGAGGATGGTGCACGTGTTGATGGTGATGATGATGGTGATAATGATGAGGATGGTGCACGTGTTGATGGTGATAATGATGAGGATGGTGCACGTGTTGATGGTGATGATGAACGTATCGATATGAGGATGTTGATAATGAAGATGATGATGATGATGATAATAATAATAATAATAATAATAATATTGATAAAGATGATAATCGTGATGTTGATGATGATGATTATAATGATTAAAATGATGGTGATAATGATGACGACAATGATTACAGTGGTGGTTGTGGTTGTGATGGTCCTAGTGTTAGTGGCGAGCTTTAAGTATAACATTAACATATCTGGTGACCGGAGAGCGTTCACATACTACATGAAAACGTGAGCGAAACGACGATATTCTTAGGTCAACTAGGGCGCTGAGACAGTGAGAGGGACTCCACCAAGGTCCAAGAAACCGGTTGACAACTTCAAGGATCAAGCGCTTTGCGCTAACACTGATCAATAATCCTTGGTGTTCCACTGTACAGTGGTCCACACAACTGTTTCAGCTGAAAGCTCTGTGTCCAATTTCGGTTTCCCTCAAAACCTGTAACTGTGTAAGCTACTCTTAACCCTACCGTCATCCTTGTACCTGATTTTGGTCAATACGAACTTTGGATCCTACCATCATTCTTGTACCTGGGTTTGGTCAACACGAACTTTGGATCCTACCGTCATCCTTGTACCTGGGTTTGGTCAATATGAACTTTGGATCCTACCGTCATCCTTGTACCTGGGTTTGGTCAATATGAACTTTGGATCCTACCGTCATCCTTGTACCTGGGTTTGGTCAATACGAACTTTGGATCCTACCATCATTCTTGTACTTGGGTTTGCTCAACACGACCTTTGGATCCTATCGTCATCCTTGTACCTGGGTTTGGTCAAGACGAAGTCTGGATCCCCCAGGACGACCGACTTCCCGAGAGCGCGGGTCACAATGCCATGCGCGCCCTCAGGCCAGTCTCCCTGGGGGGACCTTCAGAGACCCCCCTCCCTCTTGCCCCTTCCGCTTAGCACACTGGGCTGTGTGACGGCGCGGCCGCTTGCCGGGGCAGTATGGGAGGTAAGTCTCGTCCGGTCCTGGGCTAGTCGAGGTCACTTGCTGGCGCTGTCTCCTGACAGTAACAGGTAGACTGGCCAGCAGTGGACAGCAGTGACCAGTAGAAATGGACCAACAGCTGCACTGCTTGACCACGTCAGGCAAGGCTCAACCGAAGCCCTGGAGGTGAGTGAGAGAGATTGTAGGAGTTTCTGCCCACCCTGAGGGGCACGCGTCCTCTTGCAGCCGGAGATACAGCGTCTCTCTGGTAAAAACCCGCTGTTTCCGACGAGGAGGACCTACAGCCACCGTCGCCATGGCGTGCAGACCAACCTCGAGGACTGGAGTATGGGCCTGGACCGTGTAGAAACAAGCGTCCCAGACCCGCCAGGGTTAGCGAACTCCTATTTTGTCAGCTTGAAGTTTCATCGAAGTAAGCGGACGTGGAGATTTAGCCCGCCAGAGGGCAGCACAGACAACAGTCTAGCTGTCCTGGCCCTGGCGTTTGGGGTAGCTAGAGTCTGCTGAGCTGGGGAAAACTTCTCGCTTTTATACTGAGAGCTGGATCAGGTTCTGCTACTGTTCCGTCCGCTGGTTGGTCAGTTTTGTTTGGTCAACCTGGCAGTTCTGCATATCTGTTACAAAAATAGAACATTCGTCATGTAAGGGTCAGAGCGACACCCAAGGGAGGCGATCAGTGAGATTAGTTTCTTTACGAGTCCGTGGGACAAGCACAGCAGAATTAACAGGTCACCGTTTCTAGATCTACTGCTTGGTTCGGTCGTTAGATCTAGGCAGTGCTATAGGGGTCGTAACGGGTGTGCTTAGCTGCATAGGAGAATAAAACTCTTTATTTCTAGCCACTATAATAGTTATTCGTAAACCATACAGCCACAACTTACAAAGCGGGAAATTTCTCTCTTGATTTGGCTTTAGCCTTAGGACTGCTTTCGTTCATTCAGAAACAAAAGGGTGAAATAATGCATACACTAGGCACAGATCAAGTTTGTTATCATTCTTTTGATGCGCTTAGATTATGAGATGAGGAGCGAAAGAGGGGGGGGGGGGGGGGGGGTGGTGGTGAAGAACAATGACGTAGAGAAAGACTAAAGCAGTATGATTTTGTTATTGAAGGTATAATACTATTAAGAAAGGAGAAGAGAGAGAGAGAGAGAGAGAGAGAGAGAGAGAGAGAGAGAGAGAGACAGACAGACAGACAGACAGAGACAGAGAGAGACAGAGAGAGAGACAGACAGACAGACAGAGAGAGAGAGAGAGGGAGAGAGAGAGACAGTGAGAGAGGGAAAGAGAGAGAGAGAGGGAGAAAGAGAAAGAGAGAGAGAGAGAGAGAGAGAGAGAGAGAGAGAGAGAGAGAGAGAGAGAGAGAGAGAGAGAGAGAGAGAGAGAGAGAGAGAGAGAGAGAGAGAGAGAGAGGTCAAATCCAGTCCAATGTTTACTTGAGGGCCTAGGACCAGGGAAGGGACAGTTTCAGTTCTCGGTAGTGGTCGATAAATTTCTATCAATTATAATAAAGTCACTAAAGCTAGGCATAGGCTCATGCTGTACAGATCTAGACACTGGGTCTAGGCAGGACAGGTTAGTAAGGTTGGGTTACGCGTGTCTGCCCCATGGAGCCAGAAATAACTAGACTCTATACCAACATTACACGTTACACATGGCTCGCTGTCTTACTTTTTATATATCACGCATTCTATGTCTGGCACTGATATTAACGTGTATCAAGCAACGAATGTTTAAGGCCTCTGACTTAGTTACCAGATCCACCTTTGCCCTCTGACCTGTGCTCTACATGGATACCAGCATAACATTCGCTAGAACAACACTGGCCGATAATTAACAAAACGATCTTCATATTAGACAAAACTTTTTAAATTTTCATGAAATTGACTGGCACGTCGATAATCGAATTTTTGCTAATCAATGTGGTTGTCAAACTAAGAAACGATGTTGAATATAATTATGGATATATAGAACGGGAGGTAAAAGGTATGGCGTAGCCTTATAATTATGCCGAATTTCATATTTACTTTTCTTCACACGATGAAAGTGTCCGACCATTATCGCCCAGCCAGAAAAAAAAAAAATTCTTCAGGTAGCGAGTCCATATATCTATTTATCATTTTTTTTCCTTTTCCCAAAAATAATAAATAGAGAGATAAGATTGCCGAACTTCTAGAAATACTCAACAAGCAAGAGAGAGTATCATGAGTTAGCCAGAGTAGTAGTAGTAGAAGTAGTAGTAGTAGTAGTAGTAGTAGTAGTAGTAGTAGTAGTAGTAGTAGTAGTAGTAGTAGTAGTAGTAGTAGTAGTAGTAGCAGTAGCTGTAGTAGCAGTGGTTATAGTAACACTGGTTGTAGTAGTGGTAGTAGTAGTAGTAGTAGTAGTAGTAGTAGTAGTAGTAGTAGTAGTAGTAGTAGTAGTAGTAGTAGTAGTAGTAGTAGTAGTGGTAGTGGTAGTAGTAGTAGTAGTAGTAGTAATAGTAATTAATAGTAGTAGTAGTAGTAGTGGTAGTAGTAGTAGTAGTAGTAGTAGCAGTAGTAGCAGTATTAGCAGTAGTATGAGTAGTAGTAGTAGTAGTATTAGTAGTTGTTGCTGTGGTTGTGGTAGTAGCAGTAGTAGTAGTAGTTGAAGTAGTAGTAGTAGTAGTAGTAGTAGTAGTAGTAGTAGTAGTAGTAGTCGTAGTAGTAGTAGCAGTAGTATTAGTAGTATTAGTAGTAGCAGCAGTAGCTGTAGTAGCAGTGGTTGTAGTAGCAGTGGTTGTAGTAGTAGTAGTAGTAGTAGTAGTAGTAGTAGTAGTAGTAGTAGTAGTAGTAGTAGTAGTAGTAGTAGTAGTAGTAGTAGTAGTAGTCGTAGTTACAGTAGTTTAGTAGCACGCTAGCTGAAGTAATAACAGTTGCTGTGATAGTGGTAGAAAAATGAAATTAATTAGAACAATTAGGCCTTCAAAGGAATGCGTCTATTTTTTGTTTTGTTTTGTTTTTTTTGGTTGTTTTTTTTTTTGGCTAACAACACAGAAACTGAAAAATAAAAAAAATGAAAGATTAATTATGAAAATCCAAAATAATATGCGAACAAAGGAAATAAAGAAAAAAATTAAACAATCGTATTTTACAGTCCTTGAAACAATTTGGAATCTGTTTTTTTTTTTTTCTCTCTTTCTTTCTGTCTCAGCTCTCCAAAATCTCTCTCTCTCTCTCTCTCTCTCTCTCTCTCTCTCTCTCTCTCTCTCTCTCTCTCTCTCTCTCTCTCTCTCTCTCTCTCTCTCTCTCTGCTTCAGTTTCATGACGAAAATGCCATGAAAGAATTCAAGATTTGACTTAAAAACACATCTTGAGTTTTTGAGGAATTTTTCAAACATATATTGGCTTGAGTTACATCACCCAGTGTTTCTTTCAGTTGCAACATTTGGCATATTGAACCAACTTTATTTGCATAAAAACTCGATGGGCGAACTTTTCTCTAGTTATTTCCCTTGGTTAGAGACTGAGGCTAATGACAAAGTTACTTAATATAGAACTCAGCAATGTATTGGGTTGGTTAGGTCTGTAATGCATTATTGAATCGACCAATGAGAACCTTTAAGAGCAAGGTTGAGAAAACACAGGTGTTCTATTTCAGTGAAGATTACATCACTTTGCTGTTAGATCTAGTATAAAAGCTACAAGCTTTCCCCAGTTCCGCAGACTCTAGCTTTCCCAAACGCCACGACCAGGACAGCTGTTCTGCTGTCACTGTTGCCCCCCTGGCGGGCTAAAGCTCACGTCCGCTTACTTAGATGAAACTTCAAGCAGACCTAGGAGTTCGCTAACCCTGGCGGGTCTGGGACGCTTGTTTCTACACGGTCCAGGCCCATACTCCAGTCCTCGAGGTTGGTCTGCACGCCATGGCGACGGTGGCTGTAGGTCCTCCTCGTCGGAAACAGCGGGTTTTTACCAGAGAGACGCTGTATCTCCGGCTGCAAGAGGACGCGTGCCCCTCAGGGTGGGCAGAAACTCCTACAATCTCTCTCACTCACCTCCAGGGCTTCGGTTGAGCCTTGCCTGACGTGGTCAAGCAGTGCAGCTGTTGGTCCATTTCTACTGGTCACTGCTGTCCACTGCTGGCCAGTCTACCTGTTACTGTCAGGAGACAGCGCCAGCAAGTGACCTCGACTAGCCCAGGACCGGACGAGACTTACCTCCCATACTGCCCCGGCAAGCGGCCGCGCCGTCACACAGCCCAGTGTGCTAAGCGGAAGGGGCAAGAGGGAGGGGGGTCTCTGAAGGTCCCCCCAGGGAGACTGGCCTGAGGGCGCGCATGGCATTGTGACCCGCGCTCTCGGGAAGTCGGTCGTCCTGGGGGATCCAGACTTCGTCTTGACCAAACCCAGGTACAAGGATGACGATAGGATCCAAAGATCGTGTTGAGCAAACCCAGGTACAAGAATGATGGTAGGATCCAAAGTTCGTATTGACCAAACCCAGTTACAAGGATGACGGTAGGTT
This sequence comes from Elysia crispata, assembly GCA_033675545.1. Classification (NCBI taxonomy): domain Eukaryota; kingdom Metazoa; phylum Mollusca; class Gastropoda; family Plakobranchidae; genus Elysia; species Elysia crispata. Next base: position 419,416 of record JAWDGP010006302.1, on the reverse strand, counting down.
CCAAAGGTTGTGTTGACCAAACCCAGGTACAAGAATGATGGTAGGATCCAAAGTTCGTATTGACCAAACCCAGGTACAAGGATGACGGTAGGATCCAAAATTCGTGTTGACCAAACCCAGGTACAAGGATGACGGTAGGCCAGGATCCAAAGTTCGTGATGACCAAACCCAGGTACAAGGATGACGGTAGGCCAGGATCCAAAGTTCGTGTTGACCAAACCCAGGTACAAGGATGACGGTAGGCCAGGATCCAAAGTTCGTGATGACCAAACCCAGGTACAAGGATAAGTGGGATCCAAAGTTCGTGTTGACCAAATCCATGTACATGGATGATGGTAGGATCCAGACTTCGTTATAATCAAACACAGGGTACAAAGATGACGGTTGGATGAAAAGTAGCTTACAGGTTTTAAATGAAATAATGATTGGACATCTATCTATCAACTGAAATTGTCTTTTATTAGTTCTCTTAATATTTTTAGTGGAATCAATCAGCAACTTCCTTTATCTTGATTTTGATCTAGAGATAGCGATAAGTCAACTTATCATTTTACATACCACTATCATCATCATCATCATCATCATCATCATAACTAGTACTTTGACATTTCAGCATGCTGTAGACTCATCATCCCCTTCATCAATAAAACTTCTATCAATTCTACCATTCATGGCACAGAACTTACATCCTTTCCTCTCCATCTTTGTGTGTTATCTTACCCTTCATTGACACTCCATACTATCACAATCATGTCTAATGATAGGAAACCTTACAAATACAAGGCAAGCAATTGGCTCAATCTTTCTTCAGTAGGCATTGATTTTTAATGCCAAAAAAATTATTTTCTCTATAAATGAAAAAAATACATTCATAAGCAAAAAATAACCTGTACAAATTTTCGTTTCAGTCTCATTTTGCTGAGTACAGCCTTCATCAAGCTTCATGCGCATGGTCATCATTTACTGTGTACAGTTTAAGACTAAGAGTGCTTATTTCTCAACTTATGGAATCCATGATGTTTCTTCTGAAAATGTATTGGAGTCATTATATTTTCTGTAATGTAACACCAACTCCATAATTCAAAACAAATATTTTTTTACTCAGTTTTTAAGCATTTTTTTTTTTTCTTTTCCTTTCAACACCCAACATCATTTATACTTGTCTGAGAAAATAAAGCTGACACAATTTTTCTGCTGAGTAATGAAAAAAAAACTAGTAAAACAGATTTGCAAAATAAAATACCAACTTTATTTCATTCCAATGAAAAATACAATGAATTTGAAATTCATAGAGACTTTCACAAGTTTCAGAATCACAAGGGAAGAGACAAGCTTAGGGATATGGGAATCTGGAGTCCAACTAAGGTTTGTTTTTTCTCAAAGGTTTCATTACTGTCAACCAACACTCTGACCATTTATTGAGATCACATTGTTACTCAAAAAAAAAAAAGAAAAAAAAAGTAGAACAAAAAAAAACAACACTTTAATTTGATTTTTAGTAAATGTACATTAGTTTAGGTTTTAAATATTGAATAAAATCATGTAAAAAAAGAACAATTATCTTGAAGTTGGTGAAACATTACAAGATGGCAATGAAAGGGTTCAACCAACATACCAGCACGAGGCCAAAGAAAAAAAAAAAAGATTAGTTAAACTTACTTTAGAAAAAAAGAAGAGAATGAAAAACTCGGCAAAATGCACTAAAAAAAATGTCAGTTGTGATCAGCTGCTTGAAATATAAATTTTTACAATATTGTGCCATAGAATATAAAAAACTGCTGAAAAAATTCTCATGATCAGACAGACATGGTGTGAAATTTAAAGGGCAAACTTTATGAAGAAAAACACCATCACAGGAGGAGAAAATTGAACATCTAGAGGAAAATCACAACCACCATATCAAATATTTCATCAAAAGCAGTTTGGCTCTAAAAATCAGAGAAGTATGAGAGAAGAAGGCAAATTTCAAGATTTGACGTTCATTCAGGAAACAAAATGAAAATGTTATGTGGCATTCAAGACTGAAAAGTGTCCATCTCCATATGTATATTGGTTTCATATTCTGCAGAAGAGAGGTAATGTCTGAATCTGATAAATCAGATCTCCAACAATAATCATTATGATCTTCTCATCAGTAGGACAAAAGTCATGTGTCGTGTGACCTTTTCTCACTTAACGCAAAACCTCTCTATGTATACCTGAAAGAAAATCTCACTCAAAGTTCATAAATCATCAAACAAATATTGGAAGATGCCAAGTCCATCTTTTTTTCTTTCCCCCCCCCTCCTCTCACACTGATGGCAACCAACTGTTCTTCATTTCACTCTAACACCTAACACAATTGATGAGATTGAGAAATAAAGCAAACCAACTAAAATCTGTCTTGTATTAGGTGCTTCACTTATATCACAAAATCTTATCTCACACTTGAATTATTCTGATATATTCTGAAAACTAGTTCCGTGCTCAGTCTTGAAGCACCAAGCTTTTATCAAAATTAAGGATGACCATAAAACTTGACTTGTTTCCCTCTTCATGGACCCAGCAAACAGCTGATTTGAACCAGGACAACTCTGATAGGTTCAGCTTGTCATTTTAGTGTTTGACAGGCTATTAAGAGCAATTAATGAATGCAGCGAGAAAAGTCAAGCGATCAATGGTAGAAATCTGATCAGCCTGTCCAAATTGGCTGCCCCAAGAGAGGTAGTCCATCAGCTAAAAATGTTTCATACAAAATCTGAAGGTGCTTTGACTGTTCCAACAGATTTCAAGCTTTGACTGGTCCCACAGCTTTCAAGCTTTGGCTGGTCCAACAGCTTTCAAGCTAACCAGACTCTCCTCCTGAGTTTCCATCACATCAGAAGCCAGTGAGGTCAGTAGTGAGACATAATTTAATTATATATACATGTATCATCATTCCCAAAAGCGACCCCAGAATGTCTGAAACTGTGTTTGAAAGGTTTCTCTTATCAGAACTGAGCTATCTCAGCCAGACAGGTTACAGTTGAGTTTACTCTGTATATGACAAGTTCACGGGAGATAACAGAAGACAGAGCAATGTCTATTTGTGGTGTAGCACTTTCTTCAACTGACGGCAAGTTGAAAAAAACTGCATTTCATTACAACATGGTTCACCTCTTGAAGTCAGCCAATACATTGCAAATGATCATTACTTTAACATTGGAGCAAAATACATTTAGGAGAAAATACTTGGGAGTGTAAATCATTTATCGTAACTTCACTAATCAGATTTCAAATTATATCTATTGCACAACGATAGACCAAAACACTGACTGTAACTACTGATTGCAATGGTGAAGGTGTGTTCCAGTGTTTAATTATAACTGTTTATAGTATTATGGTGCTATACGTCTGGCAGTATTTTTAACAGTGAGGAAAATGTATATGTAGATATCTTTCATAAACTGCCTCTCACAGATCACACTTACATAGAAACATTATTAAAATTAAACACATTTCCATTCCAATAGTGTTTAAAAGAGTTACCTTCAGTAAGAAATGAATAGTAATAAATAAAAACCATTTCACGTCATGTTGGAATTAAATCATAGTCCTGCAAAGATTTCAAGATTCCAACAGAAAATTAGACGCTTCATTATTTTACCTACAAACTTCCCAGGACTGACCTCAGGTCGTCTGTTTCTGTCCTGCTGCCAGGCTCTCTTGTCTAAAGGTTGGAAAAACACATCCATCCTCCATGCTAAGTCTAGCATTGCAGCAAGTTCAATACTTAAACATTGAATAAAACAATTTTCTAGATACTAATCAAAGCTCTCTTTCATTATGTATGTGCTTCTATGTTGATTTACATAATGTCTTGATGATCAATTAGAAAAAAAAAATTAAAACAAGGATAGAACGCAGTGCTTGGACTCTATACATCAAGGGCAGTGATCATCTTAAGAGTTACAGTCATGGGAAAACAATGTGCCTCTAAGGAAAAGAATCTATTTTGCAACATATGTTGACATGAGCCAGGTTGCTGTATTTGCCATTTTTAAAGAAGGGAATGGATTTGTTTGGAGCTGTTTTTTTTTTTCTTCTTCTCAATCCTAATATGTGAGGCAGAACTTTGGCTGCCTAATTATGTCTCGGGATGGACATATAACATAGGTGAAGTACATTAGTTTTCTATGGATTAATAATGCCTTCATGTAGTTTTTTTCACTAATGTTACTTTTGAAATTAACATTAATGATAAAATAAGTTTATGGATAAAACAAGTTACCAACAAATTTTGATGAATTAACAAGTAGAGCAAAAAAAATTTATGATACAATCTTGGGATTGTATAATTATTACAATATCGATTTAAGACTAAGAGTTGAAATTTTATATGTTGGCATTTTTAGGATTTTTAGCATTGTGAAAGTTACCCTTAACTTTTTGAACACACGTTCTTCCAAAAACTGAATTTTGGACAGCTTTAAACAGGATATGCATTCATATTTCCTTATTTTGATAAAAACAGCATTTTATAAGTTGATTAAAGAAAACAGAGAATTACCATTTGGCTGGGGAAAAAAACACAGTGAGTGAAACATTCAAAACGAGCATGCATGAATTTTGCTACACACCAGGGTTAAAACCAATTATCACATGATATCCTCTCAAAAGAGGGGAGGCCGGGGGGTGGGGGGGTGAAAGACCAGCAAGTGTTGACTAGGTCTGCTGTCTCCATGTCTGTATAGTCCAACTCTGGCTCAGTCTACTGCCTCCATGTCTGTATAGTCTAACTCTGGCTCAGTCTACTGCCTCCATGTCTGTATAGTCCAACTCTGGCTCAATCTACTGCCTCCATGTCTGTATAGTCCAACTCTGGCTCAGACGCTATGACAAGCCCTCTTTCACAGTCATCGTCATCTTCCTCTTCATCATCTAATTCTACTTCACAGTGACCTACCCTATCACAGTCGAAGAATTCTTTTTCCTGATCTTTCTTCTCCCCGCTCTTCTCAAGATATTTCCCGCTAGACGTATCCTGACTGTTTCTGTCAGAGCCTGCCTGTTGCTGTGCTCGAGTACCAAGAGAGAAGTTGGCATCACAAGACGAGTTGTGAAGAGTAGACTGTGACGACACAGGCTTTACTCTCTGTTTGAGATCTATATCGCAAAACGTGTCAACTGACTCATCAGTTTTGTTAATAACTGTGCATCTTTGAAGACCAGTTATCACAGGTTGGTTAACTTGAGCACTCAAAGTCTTTGAAGACACGTTTGTATTTGGAAAAGGGATTTCAGATCCATTACCGTCTCTCTCCTCAAGGTCCTGATTGCCATTATCATCAACATTATCACCCTCATCATCATCAAACTCTTCCACATTGCCTCTGTTATCCCTCGATTGAGACAAGCTTGTCAAACGCCTGTCTAGATGCTGTTGCTGCTCAACATGGCAAGCTCCCACTGGTCCCATGTTCCCAGGAGTTGGTGATATGGAGGAGGCAGTAGGACCTGCGGAAGGACCAATGACGACATGGCAACGTCGACGGAAGAAAAGCAGATAAGCATCTGAGGTGACCACAGATTTCTCACCTGCAACTGGCGACACCCGACTGTCATTGCAGAGACGCCAGCCTAGAAAAGAAAGGAGAAAATGATTTTGAACTCTGTTAAATTGGCACATAAAAATTATCAAGTGAATATTTTAGGAGAAGAAAGCATTATGTTTAGGACTCAGCTTTACCCACAGCTGTACTCATCTGATGAGATTCCTGCAAATGTGTCTCGCCTGGCAAATTCTCTCTGCACAGGTGACAAACAATTTGGGCCCAGATGAGGGAGGATAGGAAAAATAGGGCCTATATGAAATGCTACAGCTGTAGTAGACAAAAATATCTTTTAAAGAGCGATGAGGGTACTTAACAATTCCTTAAGATGAAGTTCTTGTTAAAAAAGCACCAATATGAATTAGCAGAATTTTTACTATAAAAAAGATTGAATAGTTCTGTTTCAATACAACGCTACATGAGAATAATACAGACTTAGTCTACATCTACAATTTTGAACTTACCACTGTATTGTTCTACTGAGGTGAAATGCAGATTTCATTCACTAATTTGTTCATGTGTGTATCCACAGTGAATAAAGTCAAAGTATGATATAAACAAATTATAAGACCATGAAATTATAAGACAATGTAGTCCAGCCCTTTGTAAATTTTTCATATTTTTGCCAAACTTTTATATCTTTAAATCTTTTTCTGTTTTATTAACCACATTTTCATATATCAATGATTGACAACCCCCATAATCCTCTCTTCTATATATGATTTAAAAATCGGCAACTGGTGCTTACCAATCTCATCCCCTGCTCCTGAGTCACAGCCCAGGCCACTACACCTCACGTATGACGTATAGTGACCACCAATGAGGAGTCCGTGGTGGTTTGCCACCCCATATAGATCGTATATGGGAGGAGAATCGCCCGGCTGGAGACCCACGCAGAACTTACTCAGGTCGAGTCCTCTGGTAATGGAGAACAAGAGGTGTAGGGGAAGGGAAGGGAGAGGTAAAAAATTTTTAAACTGAGACATGCTGTATAGAACCTACTACTAAGAGGGAAAAAAATTGAGTTTCTAAAATTTCAAAGAAATACACAGAGAGAATTTGTTGGCGGAAATGTCAAAAACTCATAGGAAGTTGCAAATTTTTGTAGATGTCAAGGCGATGTTATAAGCTAAGGATGGATAGGTTCACAAACCTTGTGGGAAAGTCTATGTGCTTCTTGATTTTGGAGCGCATAAGAAAGTTTTGGAAGGAAAATCGTTTGAGCTGAATAACTAAGGTGTGCGGCAGACGCCAGATGGACATCTGCTTACTGGCCTCTACATGCTTCTTACAACTTGGGCAGTACCTGAAGAGAAAAAGCAAAGTGCAAGTTTAGCTTAAAAAAAAATATAGAAGTATGGAACCAATAGCAAAAACAACATCAGCAAATAAGAACAGACGCAACAATTCAACAGAAATTTCCCATATTGAACAATTGAATTCTTCTGTCACCTTAATCATATTAAATAATGTACAGTAATTGAGAAAAAGATGGGAGTAAATGTAAAAGTATAGAAGTTTAAAAAAATGTTACAATAAAAATGCCCTTTTGTTGTAAAAGTTGTAAAATATTCAGCAATAAATTAAGCTTGAGATGATGAAGATTGTTCTGCAGGAAAAGCTGTCATACTTAATCAAATGTGATTCAGAACAAAATTTAAGTATATAAAATCTAGTATAAGATTTAATCAGTTGAGAAATAAAACCGTCACATAAATATAAATCAAAATTGCTAACAATGAAGAGCTTTGATTTAGAAATCTTTTCAAGAGAAGTTATCTTTCTGACTATCAGCACCAATGCTATTTGTCAGTTATGTCCCTTTGATCATTATGTAATCTTCAAAAATTTTGGGCGAGTAGGCCAGTAAATAAGTCAAGTGGTTGGATGAGAGTAACAAAAGAGCTGATATACAACAAAACCAAGTATACATTTTTGACGAAATCAGCACATATAGATTAATGTCTGCTTTTGCAAAATATGTTTCAGAGATGCTTTCCCTATTCCTTAACTTATTGTTCTTTAATTTCCTTTTTTTTTTTGAATAAATACTCTTCTCAGCAAACTGCCTAAGCTAAATATCAAGCGGGATAAAATAAAGCCCCTATTAGATAGCCTTTCCTACTGTCGTATATTATGGACCCTGTGTTCCCTCAGAATGACGCAAGGAGAACATAAAAAGCCCCAATATTTATAGAAAGCTAAAAGTTATACAAATCAGCTACTGCAAGAGAGATGAATCACAAGCAATCTGAGCCTCACCAAGCTTCCTCAGGGCTGAGCACCTCTGGCTCGGTGAACATCTCCAGACAGTGATACAGACTTGACTTGCTCCCTGCTGCTGGCCGCCGAGAGGGGAGAGAATTGGTAAAACATGGCAACAAAATATCCACAACTCTATATCCAACTGAACAAATTAAAGCCATCATGCGGTTATCTATCTCTTCCTCCATCTATTTTTTTTTTACATTCTTTTTTAATTGCTACCCCTTGAGCATTGAGGCTTTTTCAAATTTAAAAGACTGCTCTGCATCTTTAATTTCTCTAAACTTAGGGAAATTAAAATTTTTCATTCTCTTTATCATTTTGTTAAAATCAGCCAATGAGAAAACCCTATGCTGGCTAACTTTGATTCTTCTTTCTTCATATTAAATTTCCCTCTTTTTCCTGGATGCCATTCCCTAGAGCAAAAGAAAACCAATCAGAACTTACACGACACAAAGTTGTTCAAGTTGTCCACCTCAACAGACTCCTGAAAACAAAACAAAAGCACAAATTATAAGAAAAACCGTTCATTTCTTTTTTAATTAAATGGCTATCCTTTCATTTCAGGTTATTTAAAAGTCTAATTCTTTTCAAATAATTATTTCGAAAAAAATCATATTATTTGGTTTGATGTGCTCTGTCTTAAACTATTAAGTGTAGAGAGTAGAAGCCCATGTGCATTACCATATCTCAGCAATATCTAATTAAAAAAAAAATAATGGCAGGGCGTGTTTTTAAGGTTAACCTAAATAATAATTGTTGAAACTACACGGAATATTCACTTATCCATAGGTCTGAAATATTTTGGGGCCTCTTATTAAGACAGATACGATTCACATCACATATTAATTCTTAAACAACATTCTTGATGGACCAAGTGGTCTCTATACTCCTTTTTTTCTTTTACTCCAATGAAATATTTTTATTTTTTTTTACAAAAAGAGAAGTGGCTCCAGTCTTTTTACTTTTAATAAAATAACACTATCCCTCCCACTACTTCATATTGCAAAAGAACAATAATAATAAAAAAAAAAAAACACAAACTGACCAATTCTTTGGACCGCACAAACACATAGGGCATTCTTTCATTGTTTCTCCAGTCCATGCTGAGAAAACGACCCGAGGCCAGTTCTAAGGGTGTGTCACCTGTAGTAGGGAGAGTCAGAGAGAGATACAAACAAAAATATGTATAGAATTCAATTCCTGAGTCAGCCTTCAGTTAACCAGCTCATAAATCAAGAAAAGGCAGAGCTAAGGAACCAGATAGTTATCAATGATCATCTCAGCAACACTCTAACAACCTATTGCTTGTAATCAAAATATGTCAGAAAAAATATAACGTCACTGTGAACTCTTGTCAAGAATTATCCACTCAGTAAAATTTCCTAATATTCATACTTGGAAAAAAAAAAGAGACAATGAGCTTTCGATTTTCTCTCTAATAAAATTTTTGGCAATCAACAGTAGAAGTTTAAGGTTTTTAGTCTTCATGATGTCATTTACCATCAAACAGATGGATCTCTGAATCTTACTTCCAGCCTGTTGGCTACACAGGCTTGGTGTCAGTAAACATCACACAGAGAGATCTCTACTCCCACTTACCTTTGTCTTCCAGCCTATCGGATCCCTTCAAGCCAGCACCTTCCAGAGCCACAGGCTTGATGTCAGTAAACATCACACAGAGAGATCTCTACTCCCACTTACCTTTGTCTTCCAGCCTATCGGATCCCTTCAAGCCAGCACCTTCCAGAGCCACAGGCTTGATGTCAGTAAACATCACACAGAGAGATCTCTACTCCCACTTACCTTTGTCTTCCAGCCTATCGGATCCCTTCAAGCCAGCACCTTCCAGAGCCACAGGCTTGATGTCAGTAAACATCACACAGAGAGATCTCTACTCCCACTTACCTTTGTCTTCCAGCCTATCGGATCCCTTCAAGCCAGCACCTTCCAGAGCCACAGGCTTGATGTCAATAAACATCACACAGAGAGATCTCTACTTCCACTTACCTTTGTCTTCCAGCCTATCCGATCCCTTCAAGCCAATGCCTTCCAGAGCCACAGGCTTGATGTCAGAAAACATCACACAGAGAGATCTCTACTCCCACTTACCTTTGTCTTCCAGCCTATCGGATCCCTTCAAGCCAGCACCTTCCATAGTCACAGGCTTGATAAAGAAAATCGGTGTTGCCCTGTCTCGCTCAACTTCTGCTGCCTGCATACCAAGAACTGAAGACACAGGAACAGCTTTCTCTCCCGTCTGCTGACAGATGACAAGTAAAAACCAGGGAATAGTAAAATAAGAGTATAAATTCTATTGCTCCAACAACACATGTCTCAACCTCGCATATTAATAAGGAAAAAAATAAGCCATTTCTCATCTATCCAAATGAGGACTCTTAGACAATTCAGACACGATGTCAGTTAATTTTTTTTTTTCAGTTAAAAGCTGCTTTACAATATAACAAACTCATCTTGTGTTAGATTCTCTCGCAGATTGAAAATTACTGTACATAGTTTACTATCTTTTTTTTTTTTTAATTTTGCTCTAAAACAGACAGGGATGGGAATTGGATACATTCTTTCTTTCCAATCTTTTGAAGGTAATCACTAAGACTGCCTTAGGCAAAAATATATCTAGGACAACCTACAGCCACCTAGTAAAACATTTAATGGAAGATTTTGCCTGGTAACAAAAGTTGACCTTGAATTTTCCACTATCATTTAAAAATAGAAAATTAGTCTGAATTTTACCCAAGTTGTGCGGACTATCTCACAAATGTTCAAATTAGCAGTTTAAGCTTTTATCATCCAAACAAGGGAATAGGTGATGAAAAAAAATTGTTTTTATATTTTAAAAAAATCATTGGACACACTAGTCTCGAAAATTAAAAAGTGGAAAGCAGAAAACTATCGTTTTATCGCAAAGCCTACCTTAGCTGCTACAGATTCGAACCCGCTGTCTACACTGCCAGACCTATTGACATCCACACAACTCATTCCAGCCAAGCCATCATAAGCAGCTTGAGGAATCAGCTGGGAGGGACAAGGGGATGTGTATCTTGGAGGAATGCTTGCATCTGACAATATGAATTATGACAAGAAGTATTTTTTTCATTTATACAAACTAGAATTTTTTTGTTGTTGTTGCAAGCAAAACAAAATGAAACAGAGACCATTTTCTCTTTAATAAGAAAAAAAATTCTCAAAGAGCACTGTTCTTTTCATTCCAGAACAAAAAATTCTAGACTGAAGTCCTTTCCTTCCCAATAAAACAATCTAAAAAGCTTTTTCTTACTGAGGAATAAAATTACAGATTAGTAAGACATCATTTTATTACATCACAATAAGCTTACAAAGTAATATTATCTTATCAAAGAAAAATATTTTTAACAAAGATCAATAAAGAAAGTTTCATACATTTATGTATTCCATATGAAAAATTATACATTTATTTGACCAACAAACTCTTAAGGAAAAAAATACTACAGCTTATTGGAAAAATTGCATTTACTAGGCAGATATGTGATACATATATATATATATATATATATATACATATATCAATTGTGTTTCTTTGCACTCAGTAGCAGTTAAAAAAAATGTTTTTAAATCAATGTTAAATCAATAATATAGCCATCAGTTTTACCTAAAGCAGATGCTCCATCCTCTGTTCCGTCTCTGACTTCAGTAGCCCTTCCTCCACTGGTGGCCGTGTCCGAGGTATCCCCCGTGAGAGTGCAAGTGCTGCTGGCTGAGCTAAGGCTGTCTAAACTGTTAAGGCTGGAGCTTGACTGGCTCAGAGAGCAACTGGACAGGTTAGTGCTAGGACCAAGGCCGCCAGTACTGAGGCTCTGACCTGGTAATACTGATGATGATGATGATAATGATGGGCCACCACTGCCAACTGCTGAAGTTGTTGATTGAGCTTTTAGACTGTGAAAAGCCTCAGAGGTTGTTGAGGATGCTGACGTGGAGGATGATGAAGATGTGGACTTGACAGGTGGCTGGAATATATCCACTGAGAACCTGGAAATTAAGATAACATCAAGACTTTTTATGACTTGATTGAATGATTGAATCGAGAGAAGAATATCCTTTGCTCACATAAAAGTCGATTTTTATAAAATATACCTTGCCGTTGTTATCAACACTTTTTACCAAATCAGATTTATTTTTTTTGTTTGATTTGCAATTCACATGACACTAAGATCTTAAAGTTACTCTCAGGAGAGGATTCCAAGAAAATTTATAGGGAAATAACATTGCTTCATCGCTCTCATTGTTTGGCTTCATCACTTTTTACAGCCGCCAAAACTACCACTTCCTTCTATCTATTCGAGGTCAACAGTACTTACCTGGCAAACTCTTCCATATGTTTCACCAGGTAGCTGTAGGTTGCCCTAGAAGCTGGTACAGACATGATGAATGGGCAGCCGATTGGATCCGGGGCAGTACTACACACAGACTTGTGGGAGTTCCAGTGGTTCCGCTGGCAAGCCCTAGAGATAACAGGCAGAGAGATGTCCTGAAACATCTAAGCATTCAAGACAAAAGACATGGAAACAAATAGATGGCATCAAATAAACATGATTGTTTGGATTGAAATACAGCTCAAAGTATCCTTTCCAAGCATTTCAAAGAACTCATGTGTTTGTTATAAAATTCAATTCTCCTCTAAGCTAAAAATCAAAGCAACAAAAAGCTTCCCGCATGTTTCATTCCCTGATCTGTTTCTTATGAAATTATCTCCTCTAAGCAAACAAGCAAAGGGATAAAAGCTTCAGCAGGTTTCGTTTTCTGATTTGTTTGTTATGAAATGTTCTCCTCCAGGCAAACAAGCAAAGGGATAAAAGCTTCAGCAGGTTTCATTCCCTGAACTGTTTTCTATGAAATGTTCGCCTCTAAGCAGACAATCAAAGCTACAAAAAGCTTCAGAAGATTTCACTCACTGATCACAATATCCAACTTTGTAACACTTCGTGCATCGTTTCAGCGGCGAGCCCTCCAGGCAAGCTTTGCGACAAAATGCGCAATGGGTCGGGATTTCTGATGGGAAAAGAGTCCGCTGTAGGTAGAAAGAGAGTAAATCGTTAAGTTACAAAGAAATCTTTGGACATAAAGCCAAATTCATTGACGTCATGAAATTTTTTAGTTTAGTTACTTCAATCATATGCGAATATAAATATCTCTGAATGTTGCACAAAACTGAATGATAAATCAAAATATTAAAAAAAAAAAATAAAAGATGTTTGTAAAGCTATTTTTAGATTACATTGTGCTGGAAGGTCATTGAATATTCCTACACAACTATTCTAAATAGAAGTTTGAATGTAATTCTCGAATTGTGAAAATAATCTAGCCACTGAGGACCATCACTGCTAGTGCTAATTTGGTAATTTCACAGTTTACACACAAGATCACATGTAATTATTAGAAATGTATATTTTGATTGCAAGATTTTTTGGGCAAGCTAATTCTTTTTTATAAAAAGAAATGCATTCCTAAAGAGGAAGATCTTAAGACTAGTGGATTTTCAGCTGGTGAGAGTAGAGCACCAACCTGCATAACTGGGATTTCTATAACACCCTCCCCAGCCACTTCCTCCGACAAAAGTTCACACCTGATGACAGAGAAACACACAATTCTGCTCATTTAGGTAATGATTCATTAAGCAAAAACCTTTATTCTCAGTTTCAAAATTCAAGTTTGAAAAATATTATTCCAAACTTTGTTCCAAAAATAAAGAAATTTTAATTCAAAGAAAAAATAGAAAACAGCTGTAAAAAAGCAATGTAATGTACTGTTGTAATCTGAAGAAAGAGGAAAAATTAATTTCACCTTCCCCTGAAAGACGAATAGATTTAGCCAAAAAAAAAATACAGTTTGTAATAAAAAATAGGATGACCATAGTAAAACTAATTTACTACAATATCAACATGTAACTTGAATATATCATAAGGCTTTGGTAAAGAGTAATCTTTATTTGTAGAGAAAACATTTGATTATTGTCTTCAATCTCAGATATCTGCAAATATCCTCCATAAAAATATATCAGTTTGTCAAACCATATAGAAAGTTATGCACTTACGCCACAATGACATCTTTTTGCTCTATATTTGCTAATGTTGCTCCAGCCAAGAAGAACTTTAAGATGCGCCCTCTATACGCCTCAAATACTCGTATCTGACCAACAAAAAAAAAAGAAAAAGAAAGAAAAGTAACATGAAATATATGAATAAAACTTCATTATCAAAATGAAATAAATTATATTTCTTTGAAAGTATCAAAGTTTCGCATTGTTCAAATAAATCTATCTGATTTCTTTGAATCAATAAATAAACATTGAACTTAATGAGGTCAGTCCACTCACATCACAGGCGCGTACGTGCGTCCTGGCTGATAGCTCCTCCTTTAGTTGCTCAACACTGCTGTCCTGAGACACTTGGATTAAATACTAAGCGAAAAGATGGATGGGAAGGATTGAAAATTTAAAATTGGAAATAACATTCACTATGAATAATGAATGTATCAAGTAGGAAGCCTTAATTACATTTATGTTATATTTCAAAATTGTTTCTTTTTCAAATTTCATTATTCATCGTTAAAATGGATCCCATTGCAGCTAAGTAGTTGATAAGCAAACAAAATGTATGATGATTATGACGAGGAATCAGAGTAAAATAAAATGCTCTAAAATATTGATTAATGGGAGAAAAATTTCAATGCGAGATTATCAGCAAGGAAAACACAAGCAAGTGCTGAATTCAATTTGCCACAGGCAGAAATATTTTAATGAAGCTTAACAAGAACAAAAAAAGCAGGCTTTTAAGATTAAAAAGTAATATTTACCTTGATTGGTTTTTTGTAAGACTCTTTCCACATAAAATGTACTGGAATCACTTTCTTCTTTTTTGGCAGAGGCACTGACATGTATAAAAATGGGTCAAAAGTGATGGAAACCTGCGAGATGCATCCAAAAACGAAGCAAAAGGTCAGAAATTTTGAAATAAAATTGAGAACACAATCAAATCATGTAAAGACAATAAAATAAATTCCTGAAATATGAGGCTAGCCTGGCTTTAAAATGACAAAAAAATGTTTCTTTGATGACTCACCAGTATGTAGTGCCCCCTGTCCCCCTTATTACAAACCTAACTTGTTAAAGCTTCTAAGAGTCATCACCATGTTCTTTATATGGGCTGTTGAAAGATCCTATAGATCAAGTTTTTCTTTGTATTTTGTTTGCTTCTTACCTTGCCACATCTGGGGCAGACAAGCTTGGACTTGAACTGGCCTTGGAAGAGATCGACCACGACAGAATCATTCCTCAGCTTGTACTGAGCCCAAGCCTCATCGGCGACCACCTGAGAGGAGCGTAGATAGAGAGCGAGAGCTAAAAATAGATAAAGAGTGGGAGAGAGAGAGAGAGAGAAAGATAGAATGAGAGGCAAAAGAGAGAGAGAGAGAGAGAGAGAGAGAGAGAGAGAGAGAGAGAGAGAGAGAGAGAGAGAGAGAGAGAGAGAGAGAGAGAGAGAGAGAGAGAGAGAGAGAGAGTTTCATGACCATTTAGCTTTATTCTGATTAGCAGTGATAATTTCAGAAAGAAAAAAAATGGCATTTTACATTGCACTAAGTTACTGATACTATTAATCTATGACAACTAGTCTTGAGACACCTCTTGATCAATCCATAAGAACTGTAGCTTTCCTGCAACCGTTTTAAATGAAAACAACATTTTTCTCAGAAACTTCATCGTGGAAAGACTGTCATATCATTTTAAACAAAGCTGACTTAATATGATGCCAGCATCCACCACAATCTAATTATTCAACCAGTTTAAAAATAAACCCTTAATTTAAAAAAAAATACATTCAATACTTGCCTTATCTGGTCGCCCATCTGAATCAATTGTTTCTGTGTATGGTTTCTTTTTAATACGATTCAAATCCTAAATACGAAAAAAAAATAAATATAAGTATTTAATGTCACAAATCAAATTTTCAAAAAGCCTTGAGCAAAGTCTTGAAATCTATTGTGATAAAACTGCAAGGTGACATTAGGCCCTCTTTGTAAAGCAAACAAAAGACAGAACAAGAAACATGCCTTCCATCAAGCATTAGGCACGAGCGAAAAACATCTTGGGATACATGAACAATAATAATGAATGCATCGAAAGAGAAGTAATCTGAAACTTTAAATAGTTCAGCATGTCAAATTGAAATTCACCAGTATTATATGTAGTATCGACAACACAAAATTAAAATGTATCCTTCTCTACTACACAAGATCCAAGCCATATAATTATTTTGATGGGTAATTATTGGCTAAGAAATACCAACTCCATACCTCGTGTAGTCCATCCAACAAGAAAGCCAGAAACTCATGTGCATCATGCTGGGCATAGCCGAAAAACTGTGGATTCTTCTTAGACACCAGATCCTGTTAAATATAACAGAAACAAAACAACGGAAAAAAACCCATTAATCTTGGATTTTTCTTTGTTTGAACTGATTGAATCACCTTTATAAGACCTATGCTTGGTTCATTATATGCAATTTCTAGTTAACATAAAATATTCATGATTCATTTGTCACTTAATATATCCTATTTACTATTGTGACCTCCTCCTCTGCAGATTTAACTTGCTCAGCCTCCACCACCACCATAAGGAAGGCTGGAGCTAAAGGTAAAACAGAATTCTGATAATGGCAAACGTATCTAAAATTGGCATTTTAAAATTTTGAAAACTTTTTTTTAAAAAATTGTAAATTAACTGGTTTTAAAATATATCTGAGATGGAAGAGAGATTTAGCATTAGGAGAGGTAGGTGTGGATCTTCAGTAAGCATTTTTGTTAACTTATAACATTTGATGTTTATTGAGAGGGAACAAATCTAAGCTTGACTCTTTTCTGGCACATCATCTAGTAATATCATAATGATATTACACCCTATCACACCCTGCCCCTTCTCACCACACGGCTCTCAAGAAAATATAATGAAGGCCATAGAGGAAAAAGAGGACTGTCACATCTAGAGAAATTGAACAATGCCCAGTTTAAACTTGTTTACATCTTGATCATTAACAGATAGAAAAGGGAACACCTTTAGATTCTCATGTATTCACTTTTAGAAATGATTGTACCCAGGTTTTCTACAAGTACAAGCAACATTTCTGCTCTTTTCATTCTGGCCTTTGTAATCTGTTACCCAACGAGCTAATAATCTTATATGACAGGTCAGACCTTCAGCCGGCGTGGATCCCAATAGTGTTTCTTGCAGGACCAGAGCCAGCGCAGCAACAATCCAAACGTGGCCGCCAGCTGGCCCTTCATACCCAGAGGATTGTCTTCGTTGATCTCATTCTGATATCTGCCATCTGGAACGTTCGAAAATTAGGCAAAATTTCGTTTTCCAATAACTCAGTCACAATGAAAACCCATCAAAAAGTTTTGCTCATCTACATTGGCTTTAGAAAATTTTGAGTAAGATTTTATTGCTTATTGAGTAACCTACAATATTTTTCCAAATTGGTGATAATATGTTTTTTTTTGCATTGGACTTTCTCACCCAAGAAGAAATCCCTGAACTCCCGTGTGTTGGCCAGGACCTGAATGATGCAGTTCATAAAGCAGGTGTTACCGATGTTGACAAGTCCCGCAAAACCTGGAGGAACAATCATCCCAGTCTCTGACGCCTGGTTGTTCAGAGGTGATACTTTCGCCGTCGGTTTCTGTGTATATTTAAAGACAAAATAAAAAGAGAATTAAATTGTCTCTATTTCTGAAGCAAAACTCGGAGGTTGCTCTCTTATGGACAAAAAAGAATTAAATGGATCAAAACACACCGCCGTTCATCTAATGCCATTGATGCATGAGCTGAAGAGTCTCAATACAAATAACCAGATAACATGATGTAAAATATGTTTAGTAAATAGTTTCAAGTTTACAAGCAAATGATCTAGAAAAAATGCTCACCTTAATAAGGGGAGAACTCATGATAGTCGCCAGCTGGGTTATCATTTAAAAAAATAATTTTCTAGAATGGCAAAGCATACATTTTCAAGAGCTCTGCTTCAGTCATTAGCAAAGTACCTTCCTTGTTTCAACTTTTTAAAACTGCAGAATAATTTCTCCAAGAGACAAAAAATCTATGAATTTATGACAAGCAACTGCATTCCACTTATATTTTTGTTCATGTGCTATACACCTCTCCACACAGATCCACAGTCTCAGAAATGACTGACCTGAGAATTATCGAATGAGAAACTCCCAGGTCCATCCTCATCTTCTTCTTGCTGGTATCTGTACATGTTAGATGATGCCCCCACTTTCGGCCCTGTGCCCCTTAAATTCACATTTATCTCGGAGAGGTCATCAAACACAACGCCAGATGGTCCTCCTCTGGCAACCTGTTTGTTACTCTCCTCCGATAAGGATTTCCACGAGGACGTCCCTGCCTTAGGAGTTTCTAATGACGACACTGAAGGAGTTGAACTTTTGGCATTGATTGGTATCCAAGTGTCTGTATGTGAACTTTCGCATTTCTCTGGAAATATAGACATGAATTTTATAACCAGTCTCGATTTAAAAGAATTTTCTTTTCCTTTTTCAATGAGAAAGGGACAAAAAAACTTGCAGTCTTTTTCGAAATAGTGAAGAAAAAAATGATAAAAGTTCAAAACTTGTCAGGATTTGTATGAGCTCAGTGTTATTTACAGCCAGGTGTAGCTGGTACCATATATTTTCACCATATAAGCCTCAAGATAAATAAACTCAACCAGACCTTGGACTGAAGTCTCCTGACTTTAAACCTATCCAACAGAAGTCATTTTGAAATAGTACAAAGGGTGTCAAAGTCACGAAATAATGTTCAATGTTGCGAATGTTCAGCATCTATATTTCCACGTTATTTTTTTGTTCTTTGCCTCTCTTACCCTTGCGCTGGCTAGCCTCAAGTGTAGGCCATCGGTTGGGGGAGGTCTTCTTCAGAATTATTTCAATCACGGGGGTTTTCACAGTAAACTTGCATTCCTCCGGTATAATTTCTTGCCTGGAAACAGAAATTCAGAGACACTGACCACAGAAAATTCTAAGCTGATAAAGATACATATGACTTTCAAGGATAGAAAAGAAATCATTTAAAAGCTTGAAAATGCATTTATACAGGAGAAAAGAGAATGGTCTAGATTTCTTATAAAAAAAAAATAAAAATACTGCAAGCAGATCTGAGAAAAACACTCTAAAGTGTGACAAAAAAAATGTGGGCTGTTCTATACAATTTTTTCCCCTTTTTTCTGAATCAGTTCATTGGCAGTTAAGTATGAAAGAAAATTTGAGGTGAAAAAAAAAAGAAAAACAACTAAATACACAATGTCTATATGCTTTGAAACAAAAGCATATAGCTAAATACAGTAAATGTAATCTGCTACTGCCTTTCCTATTCTTCAGAAGAAAAAGTAAACCTCCTTACCAAGGCTGGCTATTTATAAAATAAAAAAAACTGACATTGATTCCATGTAACATCAACAATAATTAGAATTTATGTTTGGGCACCAGACAAATAAATTGAAACTAAAAATGAACAACGCCAGATACATTTCTTTTCATCTAAAATGTTGGTTAACTCGAAAAAAAATTCTGGTTGGAAGACGGTTCTATATATTGCTATATTTGATATGAGGTATTTTGTACCAAAGTGGGTGTAACAATTGGTAAATGATATTTAATTAGCAAACCGTTATTGTTTCAGAACAAACTTTTAATGTCATGTAAGTACGGCCTAAAAATGAGCAAAATAAACGATTTACCCTAAAAGTTCTGAGAAAAGTCAGGTCTATTTACATGATAACATTATTATCAATACTTCGAAATACATTTCTATTATTAAAAATAAATAACATTCACATGAAAACTTGCTCAAAATACAAAACCAGAATGCTAATCAGATGAAAACAATACACAAAGATACTGCAAACCCAGCACCATGCTGTTTACCTGGTGGTGACTGGCCAGGTAAAAGCTGTCTCGGAAGACGTCCCTTGGTGAAGCTGCAGGAACTTGACATCACTGGACAAAATCATAGAACAAAACTTCTTTAACATCTCTTTATGAGATACACAACCTGAAATCATCTTCCATTTATAACCAATGATAAATTACAAAGGACAGTTGACTCATGTTAGAAATAGCCTGTGCAACACCAAAATATTTTTCTACTAAAGTAATTTTTTATGTCCACACTTACAACAAGCTTTATATGGTTATATGTTGTGTCACTTTCCATTCAAACAATAAATTGTAATCTTTTATTCACATTTAAATGAATCTGGTAAAGAAGCCTATAAAATATGATAATCAAAGACAATAAATATGATGTTTACCTCGTTTGAAATTTTAGAACGAAACCTTTCTTGGAAAAGTTCACTCTTACAGCATCCTTGTTTAAGCTCTTTGTATAGACACTCAAGGTAAGCTGCACATCCTGGTAGATAAAGACAGCAACAACTGATTCTAAGTTAAAAACTTAATGGTCTCAGTATCCCATCAGTATAGGTTTGAAATGTCCTTTTATATTAAAATTTCTCTCAAAAACTCTTTAATCTAATGAAATTAAAAATGAAAATATGCACTACAACAGAGCATGGGCTACAGAAAGCTCACCTTGTTGAACAGTATATCAGAACTTTTTAATACTGCTTCTCTTCATCAATGATCACAAACTTTGTTAGAACAGAATCTCAGTGAAACAATGTTTGTTCAAATAACTCTTCCACCCTTATCAGCAATATATGAAAGCTGAAGAAGTTCATTTCAAATCTAAAATAATACAGATATGATAATACATACTTTTTCATAGAAGTCATGCTTTAGATGGTCAAGGCGGTACACAGGCTCTGCAATGAGGAAAAGGATCATACGTGACGTAATTGAGAGACTGAAAACACACGAACATATAAAAGACATGGCGAAAAGAAGAGTATGCTTTAATATGAGGGGGGGCCATGAATTTATGCAAGTAAGTATTAGGCAAATGTAAAGAGTGAAATCAAGCTGAGGAGGCTTTCTTCAGTGATTATACCTTTCGATCATTTGTAATAATTATGATATCATTTTCTTCTTTTCTCTCCCAAAAAGGAGAAGATAAAATTATCTGCATTCCTAAACAAAGTCTGTAAATAAGAGGCTCCTATTTAGTCTTTCTCCTTGCCCACAAAAATTGTAGATATTAAGTGAAACAACCATACAACTTGGGAGTAAATCTTGAAGCCCCTTAAAAAATGTGTTTGGATCACATGATAACATTGATGCTGATCATTGCACTAATTCACCTTCTTCTTTCTCTTTAATCTCCTCAGAAAGGTCTGCTTTTGCATCCACTGGACTGGACTCCATTTTTGAAGCGTCTCTTGTATTTCCTTTTTCTTCATTAGTCTTTACACCATATTCTTGTGTTTCCTGCTCCATTGCGGCTAAACCATTCTTTGTATTTGACTGTATAAAAAAAATGAAATGTTTGAAACTTGGTTATAACCACAAGTCTCTAGGAATTAACTTATACAAATTTGAGAAGAAAAGATTTTATTTAATTCATTAAATTAACATAACATAAATCCATCCTTATTAGTTTTGAATACTTTTCTATGAAAAACTCACAGAAATTTATGGCCAATATTTAAAATAATAGCCAAAAAGGAATAGATTGTCTCTAAATTATTTCAGAAAGGAATTGTTTACCTCTAACTCAGGCCACCAAGTTTGCTTTTGTTTTACAACTCGTAAAATTATGCTGCCTTTAGTGGCTTGAACTCTGCTTTCTTCTTTTTGGATGTCATCATAGAAAAAGATCATCTGAGTTCTGTCCCCTGATATAAAATAACATTTTTTTCTTTAGTGTCTCAGAGATAATAAATATCAAGACAAAAAAAAAAAAAAATGGTATTGATGACGTTATATCTATTTGTAGTTAACATATATTATTGTTTCTGTAAAAACAAAAAATTCATCAGACGAAGGACAGTTACTTTAAACTTGGTTTAGCAGCAAGTGCTGAAGTGAAAGCCTTGGTCTGTGTTTCTTCAAATTCATAGAAATGGTTTTTATTTAAAAAACAAAAGAAGAAAAAAAAACCTAACATTGCTTATTTAGAGACAAACTTTGACAAGACGTCAGTTCTGTATTATTGGTCAGTTTCATTTTTAATCCTCAAAAGAAGTACAGATGATTGAAATTAATAGTGTCCTTCACAGACTTACAGTACTCATGCATACCTTCATCACTTCAAATATCAATCAAATTTGTACATAATAAGGGCTTTGGTTTAACTAGGTCTACACAACATATACAAGAAAATTTATAAGTAATTCATGTTAACATAATTTTATCCATGTAACTAATTGTAAAAAATCAATTACTTAGAATTTTGTCTAGAAGCTACAGCAATGAATACCTAAAATTAGAGGTAATGTTCAGTCTATGAAATGGATGTATGCATTTTCTTCCTGAGTGCGGAGAGAAATAAATGGGTAACTCTAACAGTAACAGTGATGACTGTTTTATAAATAAAAACATTACAAATCATGGCAGTCCTTTCAAATGAAACAAAAAAAAAACCATAGAAATTGTCACTATGTCAGGATGCATGTGTGTGTGTGTATATATCTTATAAATTTAAGTTTCAGATCTTTTAGGCTTGGTTAAAGACTTTTAGGGTTAGGTAAATGCTTTTGAATGTATACATGATAGTAATTTATCATATAATTTCTAAGATTGCTTGTAATTTTAGAAAAACAGAGAGTTT
Source organism: Elysia crispata (assembly GCA_033675545.1). Classification (NCBI taxonomy): domain Eukaryota; kingdom Metazoa; phylum Mollusca; class Gastropoda; family Plakobranchidae; genus Elysia; species Elysia crispata. Next base: position 396,781 of record JAWDGP010006302.1, on the reverse strand, counting down.
CAATTTTTTGGCCTAGACGCAAGCAGATGTACAATGGTGTTTTAACTTAGGTTAAGTACCTGCTTTTATATTGACCTCTTTACTCGTAAAGGAAACATCAAATGCACGTGTCTGTTCATCACTGAGTCCTTGAATATTTATTGTAACAGCAACATCTGTCTTTGTTTGCGTCCAGGAGTAAGAAAAACTAAAAGCACTCTCTGTGGGGTAACACAACATTTTTAAGTTTCAAGGACTTTCAGCTTTTTTTCAAATGAAATCAAATGTGTTTATTATCTTTGGAATTAGCATGACAGTCTTTGACTATAAACATTAAGTTTGCAAAAGATTTTACATAAACTAAAAGTAAAAACTTTAAAAGCCCTCTCTGTCTAATCCAGTTTTAAACTTTAATTCCCATCATGGCAATGAAAGGCCAGACATAATGACTAGATCTAGATATGTATGGATTTTGTCTACAGGTCTAATGATCATGATGACTAGATTCTTTTACAAATGTTGTAAGTAAGTGCTCTTTTTTTTTTTTTTTTTTTTTGACCACTTACAATCATTCACAAAGCTCCTGTAGATCAGAGGACTGAAAAATTAGATGACAATAAAAATTGTAACAAAGCTTAATGACTGTTCATCATGCAATCTAACAAAATTCCTCGATCTAGATTTCTACCTTTTCCTTTGAGCCCTTCAACTTGCATTTTTCTGTATTGTTTGGCTGAAGAACACACACTGTTTGCCGTCGACTGATCTACTTCAGTCCCTGCGACATGGTTTTCATCCTTAGAAAACTCGTTCCTCGTGGGGTCCGGGTACTCTTGCTCTGCTATCATTTCACATAGATCATTGGGTTTAAGAGGTGGACACACACAAAGGGTGTGTTTCCTTTTTCTTTGACTTTTGTTATCTATTTTTGTAGCTGGTGTTGGATACCCAAGTCTAATATTAGGAATTATTTAAAACAAGAAAGTCTTTGTTCAATGGAAAGGCTTCAAGACCTCTACTACTACAGTCGAAATCTATCTAATTATAATTTTGGATTTAGATCTACGATTCAGTGGGATAATAAATGTAGAAAACTAAACAAAATATTTACTGTTGGGTCAGTCTGTGCATTGTCCATGCCTCGAGCTCATAGGCTTGGGCGAAACACGAACTAGAATTCGTTGAGATTTTGGAAAAAACACAGACCCAAATTAGAAACAAGAGTCTAGAATGTGTAACCAAGAGAGTTCCACCACTGTTGTTAACAAGATTGCCAGATAAGCAGTAAATACAAGTCAAAATCAATTTATTTATTAGGCTCTGGGTAAGAACAGGGAAAGAAGTAACAGACAACTTTTTATTGTGCATGTGGTGCTTGATTTGATTATGCTTGCGTTTTATTAGAGTATCAAATTCATTTTAACAGAAAAAAGGTGTAAGGGCAAATAGATGTTGATTCTGTTACTTCCATTTTCATATGAAAACTTGAAATAGTTATGTTATCCGTGTCTTCTTCAAATATGAGCCGGTCAGATGCTCCCACAAAAAAAAAAAAAAAAAAAAAGACAACTATTAAACTTGGAACGTCACAGATAATATTACCATTGTTTTTATAAGATGACACGCACAGTGGAGAAGCGCTTCAAATTTTTCAAAAAGGAAGGAAAAATGGTTTCCGATGGACTAAGTGTCATAGATTGAGAAAGAGTGTGTGTGTGTGTGTGAGAGAGAGAGAGAGAGAGAGACAGACAGACAGACAGACAGACATACAGAGAGACAGAGACAGACAGACAGACAGACATAAGAAATATATAAAACTTTCGAGAACCTAGAAAACATTGGATTTAAAAATCGTTACAAAATTTTAGCTTCATCCGAAAAAGAAATACCCTTTTCTCATCGAAAAAAAATATTAAACCAGTTCTTCCAGTGATATCAAGCCTGCATTATATCTTGATGCTTACAAGGGACCATAAATCTAATCTTGTGTTCGGCGGATCATTCAGTAAGGAGGAGAATACGTTTATTATAATTATTCTCCAGCGTTTTGCCGCCACCTATTAACTGCGCAAATCACTAGTGCAGTCAGGTACAAAAAGTTTCCGTTCATTTAAAAGATAAGAACAAAGACAACAGGAAGAAGGGCGTGAGGACAAAACAAAAAGGTATGCGACTGTGATTTTGTTCATATCTTTTTAACCTTGTTAGTTTTCTTTTCCTCTTTGATTTACACTTTTTTTTTCGTTTTGGACTATTTTTTTTATCCTTTTATAGTTTGTATTAAACATTTATATGTGAATATCCTTGTTGTAATTTCTTGTCCGTGTTTTTGTGACTGATAAAGGCGTAAAGTCAAAAGCTTACACGCTTTGTTTTTTTTTTTTTTTTTGTTTGTTGTAAATTTGGGAGTTGCGCTCTACTCATTTTTTAAATTGTGCTTTGCTACCTATGTAGCCGTCTGTTTATCACTGTATCTACTTTTTTATCTCTTTCTCTAATCTCTTCTCCTTCGCTCCTTCTATCTATCTATCTTTCTGTCTATACACACACACACACACACATATATATGTATATAACTGACTAGTTAACAAACTATCTGTCTGTCTTTCTAGGCTTATTTCCTCGCTTCCGCACCGATTACTCACTATTCTCATTTTATTGTGTCCTGTTTTTCAGTTTCAGTTTTGGTGAGGGGAAAAGACTAGTTATTTTACGCACCTCAAAGAGTTGACTAATGGAATTCTACAGAGTATCCATTGTCATTTTAAAAAATAAGTTTAAAGTAGATTTTTTTGTATGTTACGCCGTTCAAAATAAGTGCTCGATTTTGTCAGTTTAGAAAAACCCAACCTGGCAAGCTCAGGAAAAAAAATTGTTTCCAATTCATAGTGATGATTTTAGTTCTACATGTATTACAGTATGGTAGCTTACAATAATTGTCATAACCAGCCACGCAACACTATGGTAGAAGGTATTTCTCGGTGACAGGTCTGAAGTTTCGCAGAAAAAGCTAACGGACCCTAAGCTAGACTACGATGTTATATTTTTAGACTGATCGACATCATTCGCATTAACTCCTCCCACCCAGCGGTAAGTAACATAATCGCTTTTCGCTAACATGCTAGTCTTTCCTCTGAGAACGTGACTGTTATGTAAGGGTTGCATGATGACTGCCAGCGATGCTTTAATGATACCGGTACTGAGAACTAGCCTGTAAAAGGTGCGAACGCACTGTGCAGAGTGTGTTTCCGACGCATGCTTACACAGTTACTTTACATAACAATCACCTGATCCGAGACAGTTTTACCAGCAGCAGCAGATTTCACTGGTTTTAACAGTTGACCAGACTGACGAGGCCTAACGCTTGCTTGCGGCTTCCGATGTAAACAACGCAAGTCGATTTGCACACGTCATTAGGCAAACCACGTGTTAGTTACGTTATGATCCATGCTTTCAGAACGTAACTGTCTGCGAAACATGGCTAATTCTGAGGTTTCGCAGGAAAGGCTAGCGGACCCTGAGCTAGACTCCGACGTTATATTTGTAGACTGATCGACATCATTTGCATAAACTTCTCCCACCCAGCGGTACGTAGCACAATCGCTTTTCGCAAACATGGTAGCCCTCGAACCGTTTCACTTAACATCTAAAATTTTTGTGGGCAAGGAGAAAGACTAAATAGGTGCCTCTTATTTACAGACTTTATTTATAAATGCAGAAAATTTGTATCTCCTCCTTTCTCCTTTTTGGGAGAGAATAGAAGAAAATGATATCATAATAATTGCAAATGATCGAAAGATATAATCACTGAAGAAAGCCTCCTCAGCTTGTTTTCACTCTGAACATTTGCCTAATAATTACTTGCATGAATTCATGGCTCCCCCTAATATTAAAGCATACTCTCTTTTATGTAAGGGTTACATGATGACTGTCAGTGATGCTTTAATGCTACCGGTACTAAGTACTAGCCTGGAACAGGTGCACGAGCACTGTGTAAAGTGTGTTTCCACTGCATGCTCGCACAGTTACATTACATAACAATCGCATGATTCGAGAGTTTTTCCAGCAGTAGCAGTTTTCACTGGTTTTAACAGTTGACCAGACTGACCAGGCCTAACGCTCGCTTGCGGCCTCCCATGTAAACAACGCAGGGCGATTTGCACACGTCACTAGGCAAATCACGTGTTAGTTACGTTATGATCCATGTTTTCGGTACGTAAATCTGTCTGCGAAGCATGGCGAATAAATATTGCACAACGGACGCCTTGTGGTAGAGGATAGGGATGGTTTTGTCAATGCAGAATGGAAATACTGTATTATAACTTATTTTTATTTAAAATTATCTCAAATAATGTAAGCGCTTTTCAGAACCAAGTTTCCTCAACAATTCAGTTGACTTCAAAGAAAACTGATACATTTTTTTTTTCATTTCAACTCACTTGAAAACATAAGGGCCTGCGAGGTAAAGATTGTTAAAAATATGCGACATCGTTGCATTCACCTAATGAGGTTAAGAAATATGTGAGACTAATTGTCTTTCAGGTTTCCATTCACCTAATGAGGTTAAGAAATATGTGAGACTAATTGTCTTTCAGGTTTCCATTCACCTAATGAGGTTAAGAAATATGTGAGACTAATTGTCTTTCAGGTTTCCATTCACCTAATGAGGTTAAGAAATATGTGAGACTAATTGTCTTTCAGGTTTCCATTCACCTAATGAGGTTAAGAAATATGTGAGACTAATTGTCTTTCAGGTTTCCATTCACCTAATGAGGTTAAGAAATATGTGAGACTAATTGTCTTTCAGGTTTAAACATCTTCCAAGGATCTACAAGGGCAAGCTTCGAGAGTTTGCCCTTCTACTTGCAAAGTTGGTAGTTTATTATTGGATGATATCCCAAGTTTTCTTAACTATTCTGTGTGCAAACGAAACAAAAATATGCATTAACTATTTTAACTTTCCGTGTTAAATATTTTTAACATTCACCTGGTTATGATAACGCCATTGCAAATTTTATTGTATTTACTCATCCAGAATCTTCTTTCTGTTTCATTGTACAAAAAAGTGTTTCCGACCATCCTTTTTTTTTTTTTTTTTTTTGATGTTCATTGCCCTTCTTTCAACTTTATAAGTAGCGTAACTTGATAGAGTAATACAATCATTTCCTACCTCTCCTTGTCAAATCGCCACAGAGAGGCAAAGAAGAAGGTACCTTTCCTAAAATAAAAAGATAATGTTCTTAATAGAGCCTGTTCACCTACATTTAACCAGCCAGGATAGTAAGGAGGAGTTAAGCTGTTAGAGATTGTAGGCAGCGGCAGTAGCAGGTGCTGCAGCACATTATAAAGGGAAGTAATCATACTGACATTTACCACAGAATAGAAAACTGGATTGGTCCCCTTGTTGAACTCGGCGATGTGGGTGCCGGGTGAAAGAAGTTAAAATAATAATAATAATAATAATAATAATAATAATAATAATAATAATAATAATAATAATAATAATAATAATAATAATAATAATAATGATAATGACAATAATGTAACAAAACAAATAAACAAAACAAAACAAAAAAAAACAACAACAAAAATATGGAATACACAGTACGAAGGAAATAAAAAAGAGGAAAAAGAGTGGAAAACACATAATTGTTTATATCGGTAACGAATAAAAAGAATTAGAGAGGGTTTATGTAGAGTATTAGACGTGACGGATAGAATGATATGAAAAGTAAAAAGAAACAATTATGACGGTACCAAAAGACAAAGCTTTGGAGTGGGAGAAATTAAAAATGTATAGAAATATTCAATTGCAACTATATGATCGTTTGAGGGTCATCCTCAGAATTTTTCACTCCCCCTCCCCCTCTTTTTTCCCATCTCCCTCTTTCTCCCAGTTCTTAATGTGAGAACAGGCACATACTCTTATTATTATAGTCTCACTGGATGGTATGAAAAAAAAACAATTTTTAAAGGTACTTTAAGACAGAAGTATAATAATCTTGCAATTTATAATTATAATGAAATCAAACAACAAACATACAACAGAAGCACTACGTTTACGTACAGAAGGATCACAGTTACAAGAAAATACACTAGCTAATCTCCGGGTACGACCGTTATCTTAACAAAATATCATTCAACAATAAGAAGAAAACCAGAAGAAGGAAAAAAAAAGTGACAAAAACCCATACACTTCTCCAGCCTAATTGCTGGTTCTGACCTCACCGCTTTTACTCACACTCGATGTCCTTTTTTTTTCTTCGCGTTGTCAGGAAGTGACCCTACGCCTAATCAAAGGTCAGTGGCCTAAAACTTGCCTTGAATAGTAAGGCCGTGACCACAGTCAGCTGAGCAGCGCCGCGTCAATCACAAGATACAGCTTGGCTTGATATTGCGTGGGCTGGACCGAGACCTATATAGATGCTTAGACTAGGTTTTCATTCACTTTCTCTTTTTTGGTTCAGCCACATGAAAGCTGGTGCTCAGCATTTAGGTTCAAATATTGTTCTTTCTTAATTCTGTAAAACTTTTAATGTAGATTCTAGAATTTACGCTTACTTTCGCATAGAAATACATGTATGATTATACTGCGTTAATGAACAAACCCCATATCTAACTTGTAAACATTAAAAAGAAAAAAAAAAGTTCCATCGGTGCACAATTTGAAATCTAAATTTTGGTTGTCTAGATCAAGATCTAGATTATATTTTTGTCTAGCCGCATAGTCTCTGAATTTATCGCAATTGTTACGAAGCTAGGTAGGCCGTTTTATTGAAGCACATCTAAGAGTAGAAGTAGATTCAAAATTATATTACCTTGCAAGATGAGTTACTCTAGAAATGTTGTTATCGCAATGGATGAAAGCCACCATTCGGACGATGCGTTTCAATGTAAGTAGACAGGCAGCTTTTCACTTCCTTTGCTTATTTATTTATTTATTTTGACTTAGGGCTTTACACCTGTAACGCCTTGTCGGATTAGAGTACTTTCTAGAAGACTTGGAAATTTACCCATAATGCTGCTGATCAAAAAAGAAAATCTTATCGGTTTTCAAATCTTGCTATCGATTCAGATCTTGATCCGAGATATAGTTAAAACCTGCAATGTATGGAAGTGACATGGTTATCTAGCTCATCTACCTGTAAGGCCTCTGGGATTGAAATCACGAAAATTAAATCTCTCAATCTTTATTATCTTTCATGTTCTTGGCTTTACGCGCCCATTACTCATTGATAATGATCTAATTAGATAAAATTATGATTCTATTAAAAAAAAAAATTAGGCCTTGACTAGATTGGATGTAAACCAAAGCCTAAGTGTTTCAATAAGGATGTAATGGAGATTATGTGAAGCACCCCATTGCCCTACGTGATGAAAGTGAAGTCAAATTAACAATTTAAACCTTGCGATCGTTTCTATTCTTGCTGGATTATTACCTTTGAAACACGGCCCTTTGTGGGAAAATATTTAAAAAAAAAGATGATTTGCAATAATTAAAGGAAAAAGAGACAAAAGCATTGTGGTTGATAGAAGGTTTTGAAACTAATATAAGCACAGGATTTAGATCTGGATCTTTACCTATCGAGATCGTTCTGCTTATTTCTCAATTAATTTTCCATTAACTCAGACACAATGAAAGCAGATCGGTGCTCTTCAACACTGGAAACTGTACACAGTATACAGCAGTTTAGTGAATTAGGTTGGTAAAGTCACACTAGTCGTAAAGGAGAAACTGTAATCAACATCTAACACAGAGTGTGTTAACTCCACCCTCGAGGAAGCTTGAGATTTTTGCGCGCTTTCAATGACCTTGAACTTCAACACAATCATCTAGATCTGAAAATAAATGAGAAAAAACAAGCAATTGTAAAGAATTCTGTATCAGAGACAGAAACATTTTCAAGTTAACTGCTAAACTGTGTACAACTGTATGTACTTGTGTCTATGTGTAATTGTTTTTTTTTTTTTTTTAGCATTTAAGTTATTTTTTTTTCTTGAGAACATTGCAGAAGGGTCACGTAGGTCATAAATGTTGGCCAACATGCAGTCTGCCTCTCTCTCTCTCTCTCTCTCTCTCTCTCTCTCTCTCTCTCTCTCTCTCTCTCTCTCTCTCTCTCTCTCTCTCTCTCTCTCTCTCTCTCTCTCTCTCTCTCTCTCTCTCTCTCTCTCTCTCTCTCTCTCTCTCTCTTAGGAGATACGACACATTGCTCTTCTCATGAGATTTTCTATCCAGAGATACATGTATATCGGTATAACATTGTTTCACATTACATGTTAGTTCTCAACACTTCTATTTGGACAAACATACGTTCAAACACCAAGACAACATGAATGAACTCACAAAGAGATTGCAGACAATTTTTAAAAAATGATGGCAAGGTCGATAAACCAATTGGCGCGCCGAAGCACGGTGCCTGTTAAACGGCATCAGCTGATTGGAAATCTTGGTTTGCTCGTCTTAAAATGTGTAGTTTGGAGCTCGAAAACTTAATCTATATCAAAACGCAAAAAAATCGCGATTAAGTCACATATAGGGTCATACCCTACCAACACTACTGCGCATGTCAGGGTGGAGATTAAATAATTAGACCCGAGATTAGATGGTAACGTGATTTGAGAGAATGACCAAGTTCACTTCACCCGTCGATTTCTGGTGTCTCTATGTAGCTCACTGCCATGTTATTGTAAATGCCGCATTTGTGTGTGTGTCAACCGGAGGGCGTTCGGTAAGCTGAACATCTGGTCAGATTTTAATAGCACCGCATTCCACGTTTAAGCTGACATGTTGATTGTACATAGTTCATCGAGAGAATGTAACTGAAGTGTCTTTCATCAACATAAGCGGCTTGTGGTGAAGTGGTCATGTTGTAATGTTAGCCACATCTCTGAGATAGCAGGACCAACTCCACCATGGTTTAGAAAGGTCCTCAGTTCTCAGCAATGGCTTCTGCTTCACAGTCCTCAAGGGTTGTAAACAATGAATTCAGCCAAGCAGTAATGTTGATTAAAGTCAGGTCAGATTTCACTTTATCTGAAGGCCAGTCGCATTCTTTAACAGTCCGGCTCAAAACTAAAGCATATCCCGTCACTCTCCTCTCCGGTTTATCCTTTATAAGCAGTGGAGAGAGGGAGGACAGGGGAAGGAGGGAGAGAGAGAGAGAGAGAGAGAGTAGCAGCAGTAGTGGTAGTAGTAGTAGCAGTGGTAGTAGTGGTGGTAGTAGTAGTAGTAGTAGTAGTAGTAGTAGTAGTAGTAGTAGTAGTAGTAGTAGTAGTAGTAGTAGTAGTAGTAGTAGTAGTAGTAGTAGTAGTAGTAGTAGCAGTAGTAGTAGTAGTAGACGACGAAGAACAAGAAGTAGCAGTAGTAGAACATGTACTTGCAGTAATAGTAGAAGGAGGAGGAGGAGGAGCAGAGGAGGAAGTGTACATTGATTGACTGGTTTGTTGTTTCCTGACACAAGCCTGCAGTATTTGCATGCCGAGTTCTAATGAACTGTGCCGCACTCGCTCTTAAAACATGTCTCAATGGTCACATGACTTATGCAGATAAAGTAGGTCTTTGAGTAAAGACTAACACTGCTTTACCTTGATGATTTATCAAAACAATGATTTTCGTAGCCATTATTTCTGGCATTTTATTACATTGTTTGGTTGAGTTGTAATCGAAACTAGGTATATGACTGAGATGATTATTTCTATTCTCTTTCCTCCTCCTCTCTCTTTCTCTCTCTCTCTCTCTCTCTCTCTCTCTCTCTCTCTCTCTCTCTCTCTCTCTCTCTCTCTCTCTCTCTCTCTCTCTCTCTCTCTCTCTCTCTCTCTCTCTCTCTCTCTCTCTCTCTCTATATATATATATATATATATATATATATATCTTTTTTTTGCTCTCTCTTTTGCTCTATCTTTCTCTCTCTCTCACTCTCTATATCTTTATCTCTCTCCTCTGTCTGTCTGTCTGTCTCTCCCTCCCCCCCGCTCTCTCTCTCTCTCTCTCTCTCTCTCTCTCTCTCTCTCTCTCTCTCTCTCTCTCTCTTCTTTTTCGCTTGTTTGTGCTGTTACTTTATGGTACATCTCGCATGTAAATTTAACTCTTGTTATGGGGAGAGGGAGAGTGAAAGAGTGTGAAACTGAAAATAATCACGAGCTGACCCACGTGAAATAAACAGTGAAACTGCATAATTATGCGTTAAAGAATCAAGATGAAATAAGAATTACAGCAAGAGAATTGACAGCTTCGTTATTTCTTGCCTATTATTATTTTTTTTTAAACTAGGTTATTTTTTTATACTGTTTGCAAACTGCTACCGAAAATTAAAAAAAAAAAAAAAAACAAAACAAAAAAAAACTTGGTAGTAATTGATCCAATTGGTATTTAATTTGAGATGCAATGGGAGGTAACATGTTTTTCTGAACAAGCATATCAAACATTACTACATGTATACTAACAGCCCGCCTTGCCTCTCATTTTCAGTGTTGTTTGCCATGATGGCAGTGATTTATGGGTTTCTAAATGGCATTTTTTTTCTAGCGTTTTGGTTACAGACTTTAAAGCGTTTCATCAACAGAGTTTACGACTCTAGAATTTTTTTTCCGGCAACAATTAACAATGTTATACATAAACGATTCGCCCCAAATGAGTACTAATTGTTTCGGTAGAAAACAAAACAAAGCAATAAATGTTTGCACTACAAATCTCTCTCGACAGGCATCTTAAACTCTATAAAAAGATCAAATTTCAAATGAAGAAAAAATGACCCGCTTGAATTTGCTTTCCATTTTTGGACAAGTCACTTTGAACGATTTTTTTTCCTCTTGTAAATTAATACATGTAAATTGTTTGATGAGAGTGGAATCTTGGAAAGTAGGTCATATCACGAGATGACGTGAAGTCTGATCTGGGGAATAATGGTGGAAGTTGTTGTTGTTGTTGTTGTTGTTGTTGTTGTTGTTGTTGTTGTTGTTGTTTTTTGTTTTTGTATTTTAATCATTAAGTATTAGTTCTTACAAGTTTTGTGTAAATTATGTCTCCTTGCACGGATAATCTTTCAGGATGATGATCCATTGTTTCGATATACCACAATTGGAGGCTTCCAAGTTTGTTGACTCTAATTTAACGAGTTTTTTGTTTTCCATTGTCGAAGAAGAATTCACTTGGACCCTACACGATCTATTCTTTGGATTTGAAATATTTTTTTTAGAATTAAGTATTCGGAGTTTGGAAAACTTGAGATCGAACCATCTGTTGTTGACGGCACCACTAATCGCCTTGTTATATATCGACGCTACTTCATTGATATAAAATGGCATCTTTTTCAGCTGCTCGGTGAATATTCTTTTAAATGTAGCGGATGTTTAATAAGTAGTGAAATAGATTATTTTCAGTCAGTACTGTTTTCTTTCATACAGTCAAGGTTATGATGCTCAAAAGAGAGAGAGAGAGAGAGAGAGAGAGAGAGAGAGAGAGAGAGAGAGAGAGAGAGAGAGAGAGAGAGAGAGAGAGAGAGAGAGAGAGAGAGAGAGAGAGAGTAATTTCCTGCTCAAGTGACCGGCCAGTGACTGCTGACCGCGATAATAAAGATACTGGCTTGTGTACTGCAGTGTTTACTCAAAGGTCACCTACAGTTGTATAATACCTGCTACTAAGAGAACCATTCTGAGCGTGATAGTGTGTGGCGACCCAGACACTCCAACAGACAAGTAGTCAAGACGGTTGAGATAAACGACCACCAGCTGGTGCTATCCTCTGGCCAGTCTTACAGATATTTGATTTTGTCAAGTGTGGGCAGGTCGTGCCGGACATCTTGTACAGATAAAGCTGAAGATAGTGGACATACCTGGAGCTCATATAGGACAGGTGTCCTTTGGTTTCCTGTAAGGACTTGGAATCCTGTTACCCTAAGCCCATATCGTAGGCTGTAACACTTACGGTTTCTTGCGTCACCTTGATCTAAGGCCAGGTCATATCAAAGTCTTCTTCAAATCTTATCTTGAACAGTTATAAAGCATCGGTTTGGGCATGCACAGAGCATTTTTTTTCTTTTTTTTTTATTTTTTCAAGCCACTTTACTTTCATGTAGAAGATATGTTCCTCGACATTCTCATTAGTGTTACTTCTAAGTGCTGTGTTCACTAGGAAACTATGAATCTTTGTTCTTATTTGATGTCCATTTCGTGTTGAGAGCAGTACTCTTTCCTACAGATTATTATTATTATTATTATTATCATTATTATTATTATTATTATTATTATTATTATTATTATTATTATTATTATTATTATTATTATTATTATTATTATTATTATTATTATTATCATTATCATCATTATTATTATTATTATTATTATTATTATTATTATTATTATTATTATTATTATTATTATTATTATTATTATTATTATTATTATTATCATCATCATCATCATGGAATCTTATCTGAGCATGTTCCTGCGCTTGGGAAACCTAACTTCTAATCCTGCTCCGACCTGGCTTATCTATTCCAGACTTGTGTTTTACCTGTAATACTGTTGGGTAAATTGCAGGCAGGCTTGACTCCCATTGTAAGCTTCTGCGACTTCGAAAGCCAGTTATATCCCAGGGGTTCGAAACTTGCTTCATTTTATAATTACGAATGGTCTTTTTTATTTTTTTATTTTTTTTTTTTAATTCTTTTTTTGTAGACCCTCATCCCCGTGGACCCGGCGCCATTTCTGTGGGATCATAAATCGCATTGTCGAAGTATTTTGATGATTTTTTAATCATTTTAATCTGCAATTGTAACCTTAGAATGGAAACTGTTATTCAGTCTTGGCTGACTTTGTGTTCTATCGTCGTCTCCGCAGTTTACATGAAGAACATCCACCGGCCGGAGGATATCGTGACCATCGTGTACGTGCCCGAGTACCACACCGTGATCCAATCACGTGAGTAGCCACAACTGATTCACTCTCTCTCTCTCTCTCTCTCTCTCTCTCTCTCTCTCTCTCTCTCTCTCTCTCTCTCTCTCTCTCTCTCTCTCTCTCTCTCTCTCTCTCTCTCTCTCTCTCTCCCCCTTCACTCGCTCTCCTTTCTACCACTTCCCTACCCCCTCTTTCCTTTTGTTTATCTTTCTGTCTCCCTTTTTCTCTTCTGTTCATCTCTCTCTCTTTCTCTCTCTCTATCTCCCTCAATCTTTCCTCGCCCTAACCAGCTACTGTCTTTTATCTCTCTTAATCTTTCCTCGCCCTTACTAGCTACTGTCTTTTATCTCCCTCAATCTTTCCTCGCCCTAACCTGCTACTGTCTTTTATCTCTCTCAATCTTTCCTCGCCCTAACCAGCTACTGTCTTTTATCTCTCTTAACCTTTCCTCGCCCTAACCAGCTACTGTCTTTTATCTCTCTTAATCTTTCCTCGCCCTAACCAGCTACTGTCTTTTATCTCTCTTAATCTTTCCTCGCCCTAACCAGCTACTGTCTTTTATCTCTCTTAATCTTTCCTCGCCCTAACTAGCTACTGTCTTTTATCTCTCTTAATCTTTCCTCGCCCTAACCAGCTACTGTCTTTTATCTCTCTTAATCTTTCCTCGCCCTAACCAGCTACTGTCTTTTATCTCTCTTAATCTTTCCTCGCCCTAACCAGCTACTGTCTTTTATCTCTCTTAATCTTTCCTCGCCCTAACCAGCTACTGTCTTTTATCTCTCTTAACCTTTCCTCGCCCTAACCAGCTACTGTCTTTTATCTCTCTTAATCTTTCCTCGCCCTAACCAGCTACTGTCTTTTATCTCTCTTAATCTTTCCTCGCCCTAACCAGCTACTGTCTTTTATCTCTCTTAATCTTTCCTCGCCCTAACCAGCTACTGTCTTTTATCTCTCTTAATCTTTCCTCGCCCTAACCAGCTACTGTCTTTTATCTCTCTTAACCTTTCCTCGCCATAACGAGCTACTGTCTTTTATCTCTCTTAATCTTTCCTCGCCCTAACCAGCTACTGTCTTTTATCTCTCTTAACCTTTCCTCGCCCTAACTAGCTACTGTCTTTTATCTCTCTTAATCTTTCCTCGCCCTAACCAGCTACTGTCTTTTATCTCTCTTAACCTTTCCTCGCCCTAACCAGCTACTGTCTTTTATCTCTCTTAATCTTTCCTCGCCCTAACTAGCCACTGTCTTTTATCTCTCTCAATCTTTCCTCGCCCTAACCAGCTACTGTCTTTTATCTCTCTCAATCTTTCCTCGCCCTAACCTGCTACTGTCTTTTATCTCTCTTAATCTTTCCTCGCCCTAACCAGCTACTGTCTTTTATCTCTCTTAATCTTTCCTCGCCCTAACTAGCTACTGTCTTTTATCTCTCTCAATCTTTCCTCACCCTTACCTGCTACTGTCTTTCATCTCTCTCAATCTTTCCTCGCCCTAACTAGCTACTGTCTTTTATCTCTCTTAATCTTTCCTCGCCCTAACTAGCTACTGTCTTTTATCTCTCTCAATCTTTCCTCGCCCTAACTAGCTACTGCCTTTTATCTCTCTCAATCTTTCCTCGCCCTAACTAGCTACTGTCTTTTATCTCTCTCAATCTTTCCTCGCCCTAACTAGCTACTGTCTTTTATCTCTCTTAATCTTTCCTCGCCCTAACTAGCTACTGTCTTTTATCTCTCTCAATCTTTCCTCGCCCTAACTAGCTACTGCCTTTTATCTCTCTCAATCTTTCCTCGCCCTAACTAGCTACTGTCTTTTATCTCTCTCAATCTTTCTTCGCCCTAACTAGCTACTGTCTTTTATCTCTCTTAATCTTTCCTCGCCCTAACTAGCTACTGTCTTTTATCTCTCTTAATCTTTCCTCGCCCTAACCAGCTACTGTCTTTTATCTCTCTCAATCTTTCCTCGCCCTAACCAGCTACTGTCTTTTATCTCTCTCAATCTTTCCTCGCCCTAACCAGCTACTGTCTTTTATCTCTCTTAATCTTTCCTCGCCCTAACCAGCTACTGACTTTTATCTCTCTTAATCTTTCCTCGCCCTTACTAGCTACTGTCTTTTATCTCTCTTAATCTTTCCTCGCCCTAACCTGCTACTGTCTTTTATCTCTCTTAATCTTTCCTCGCCCTAACCTGCTACTGCCTTATGGCAAATTGATACTGTGCTTTTGTTACATCTCCCTCATCATCTGCATCATAACCCTGATCATCATCATCATCATAACCATGTGTTCATATATACCACCCTAACAGAAACTCGTGTGCCCCCATCTCTCTCGTCCTCCCAGCTATGGTGATGACCGATGCTACCGTGGTAACGGACCTGCTGAAAAACGAGGAGAGGCGGATTAAGTCGTTCGTGGAGATCCTGGGTCAGAAACTCAAGACGGCTGGGGTGAGGACGGCTTAGGTCACGAATGTCCAAAGTCTGGCCTTCGGGCCAAATGTGGCTCGTTTTCATCTTTACACTGGCCCGCAGCCTCTGTCATAAACTCAACACTGATGGTTCAAAGAATAACAGGCTGATTGGTTGGCCGCCACACATTG
The DNA here is from genome assembly GCA_033675545.1 of Elysia crispata. Lineage (NCBI taxonomy): Eukaryota > Metazoa > Mollusca > Gastropoda > Plakobranchidae > Elysia > Elysia crispata. Next base: position 381,315 of record JAWDGP010006302.1, on the reverse strand, counting down.
TCATGTCACCAGATCTGGTCGTCATTGCAAGAAAGTTTGTCTTAGGAGATCTCCATTCTTACTGGCAGGATCATATCTTATCTGGCGCTCTGGGGATCTCCGTTCTCACTGGCGCTCTGGGGATTTCCGTTCTCACTGGCAGGATCATATCTTATCTGGGGCTCTGGGGATCTCCGTTCTCACTGGCGCTCTGGGGATTTCCGTTCTCACGGGCAGGATGATATCTTATCTGTCGCTCTGGGGATCTCCGTTCTCACTGGCGCTCTGGGGATTTCCGTTCTCACTGGCAGGATCATATCTTATCTGGGGCTCTGGGGATCTCCGTTCTCACTGGCAGGATCATATCTTATCTGGCGCTCTGGGGATCTCCGTTCTCACTGGCGCTCTGGGGATTTCCGTTCTCACTGGCAGGATCATATCTTATCTGGAGCTCTGGTGATCTCCGTTCTCACTGGCGCTCTGGGGATTTCCGTTCTCACTGGCAGGATCATATCTTATCTGGCGCTCTGGGGATCTCCTTTCTCACTGGCAGGATCATATCTTATCTTGGGCTCTGGGGATCTCCTTTCTCACTGGCAGGATCATATCTTATCAGGCGCTCTGGGGATCTCCTTTCTCACTCGCAGGATCATATCTTATCTGGCGCTCTGGGGATTTCCTTTCTCACTCGCAGGATCATATCTTATCTGGAGCTCTGGGGATCTTCGTTCTCACTAGCAGGATCATATCTTATCTGGCGCTCTGGTGATCTCCGTTCTCACTGGCGCTCTGGGGATTTCCGTTCTCACTGGCAGGATCATATCTTATCTGGGGCTCTGGAGATCTCCTTTCTCACTGGCAGGATCATATCTTATCTTGGGCTCTGGGGATCTCCTTTCTCACTGGCAGGATCATATCTTATCAGGCGCTCTGGGGATCTCCTTTCTCACTGGCAGGATCATATCTTATCAGGCGCTCTGGGGATCTCCTTTCTCACTGGCAGGATCATATCTTATCTGGCGCTCTGGGGATCTCCGTTCTCACTGGCAGGATCATATCTTATCAGGCGCTCTGGGGATCTCCGTTCTCACTGGCAGGATCGTATCTTATCTTGGGCTCTGGGGATCTCCGTTCTCACTGGCAGGATCATATCTTATCAGGCGCTCTGGGGATCTCCTTTCTCACTGGCAGGATCATATCTTATCAGGCGCTCTGGGGATCTCCGTTCTCACTGGCAGGATCAGATCTTATCTGGAGCTCTGGGAATCTCCTTTCTCACTCGCAGGATCGTATCTTATCTGGAGCTCTGGGGATCTCCATTCTCACTGGCAGGATCATATCTTATCTGGGACTCTGGGGATCTCCTTTCTCACTGGCAAGATCTATCTTATCTTGGGCTCTGGGGATCTCCTTTCTCACTGGCAGGATCATATCTTATCAGGCGCTCTGGAGATCTCCGTTCTCACTGGCAGTATCATATCTTATCTGGCGCTCTGGGGATCTCCTTTCTCACTGGCAAGATCATATCTTATCAGGCGCTCTGGTAATCTCCGTTCTCACTGGCAGTATCATATCTTATCTGGCGCTCTGGGGATCTCCTTTCTCACTGGCAAGATCATATCTTATCTTGGGCTCTGGGGATCTCCTTTCTCACTGGCAGGATCATATCTTATCAGGCGCTCTGGAGATCTCCGTTCTCACTGGCAGGATCATATCTTATCTGGCGCTCTGTGGATCTCCCTTCTCACTCGCAGGATCATATCTTATCTGGCGCTCTCGTGATCTCCTTTCTCACTGGCAGGATCATATCTTATCAGGCGCTCTGGTAATCTCCGTTCTCACTGGCAGTATCATATCTTATCTGGCGCTCTGGGGATCTCCTTTCTCACTGGCAGTATCATATCTTATCTGGCGCTCTGGGGATCTCCTTTCTCACTGGCAGGATCATATCTTATCAGGGGCTCTGGGGATCTCCTTTCTCACTGGCAGGATCATATCTTATCAGGCGCTCTGGGGATCTCCTTTCTCACTGGCAGGATCATATCTTATCAGGGGCTCTGGGGATCTCCTTTCTCACTGGCAGGATCATATCTTATCAGGGGCTCTGGGGATCTCCTTTCTCACTGGCAGGATCATATCTTATCAGGGGCTCTGGGGATCTCCTTTCTCACTGGCAGGATCATATCTTATCAGGGGCTCTGGAGATCTCCTTTCTCACTGGCAGGATCATATCTTATCAGGGGCTCTGGGGATCTCCGTTCTCACTGGCAGGATCATATCTTATCAGGCGCTCTGGGGATCTCCTTTCTCACTCGCAGGATCGTATCTTATCTGGGACTCTGGGGATCTCCTTTCTCACTGGCAAGATCATATCTTATCTGGGACTCTGGGGATCTCCTTTCTCACTGGCAGTATCATATCTTATCTGGCGCTCTGGGGATCTCCTTTCTCACTGGCAGGATCATATCTTATCAGGCGCTCTGGGTATCTCCTTTCTCACTGGCAGGATCATATCTTATCAGGCGCTCTGGGGATCTCCTTTCTCACTGGCAGTATCATATCTTATCAGGCGCTCTGGGGATCTCCTTTCTCACTGGCAGTATCATATCTTATCTGGCGCTCTGGGGATCTCCTTTCTCACTGGCAGTATCATATCTTATCAGGCGCTCTGGGGATCTCCTTTCTCACTGGCAGTATCATATCTTATCAGGCGCTCTGGGGATCTCCTTTCTCACTGGCAGTATCATATCTTATCTGGCGCTCTGGGTATCTCCTTTCTCACTGGCAGGATCATATCTTATCAGGCGCTCTGGGGATCTCCTTTCTCACTGGCAGTATCATATCTTATCTGGCGCTCTGGGGATCTCCTTTCTCACTGGCAGTATCATATCTTATCTGGCGCTCTGGTAATCTCCGTTCTCACTGGCAGGATCGTATCTTATCTTGGGCTCTGGGGATCTCCGTTCTCACTGGCAGGATCATATCTTATCAGGGTTTCTGGGGATCTCCTTTCTCACTGGCAGGATCATATCTTATCAGGGGCTCTGGTAATCTCCGTTCTCACTGGCAGTATCATATCTTATCAGGGGCTCTGGGGATCTCCTTTCTCACTGGCAGGATCATATCTTATCAGGGGCTCTGGGGATCTCCTTTCTCACTGGCAGTATCATATCTTATCAGGCGCTCTGGGGATCTCCTTTCTCACTGGCAGGATCATATCTTATCAGGGGCTCTGGGGATCTCCTTTCTCACTGGCAGTATCATATCTTATCAGGGGCTCTGGGGATCTCCTTTCTCACTGGCAGGATCATATCTTATCAGGGGCTCTGGGGATCTCCTTTCTCACTGGCAGTATCATATCTTATCAGGCGCTCTGGGGATCTCCTTTCTCACTGGCAGGATCATATCTTATCTTGGGCTCTGGTAATCTCCGTTCTCACTGGCAGGATCATATCTTATCAGGCGCTCTGGGGATCTCCTTTCTCACTGGCAGGATCATATCTTATCTGGCGCTCTGAGGATCTCCTTTTTCACTCGCAGGATCATATCTTATCTTGGGCTCTGTGGATCTCCCTTCTCACTCGCAGGATCATATCTTGCCTGGCGCTCTGGTGATCTCCTTTCTCACTCGCAGGATCATATCTTATCTTGGGCTCTGGGGATCGTTTTTTTCACTGGCAGGATCAGATCTTATCTGGGCCTATGGTGATATCCGTTCTCACTGGCAGGATCATAATCTTATCCTTATCATTCCTCCCTTCCTCTCTCTCTCTCTCTTTCTCTGTCTCTGTCTCTCAACCCTCATCTCGGACGTTCTTTTGCCGCGTATTTTAAAATCCCTACTTACTATGAATTATAATATTCTATCGCTTCCCTCAATCACAGATTGGCGGTCACGTGAAGAGCCACGGGGGTAACCCAGGAGAGGTGATCGTCAAGGTGGCTCAAGACATGAATGCCCAGCTGATAGTGGTGGGCAGCCGGGGCATGGGCACCGTGCGGAGGACACTGCTGGGCAGCGTCAGTGACTACGTGATGCACCATTCAAACATCCCGGTTCTGGTCTGCAAGCATCGGGAAGTCCAAACGCACTGAGCACCGTTTACAGATGGAGGAGGTTTTATAAACCTGGTGCAGTTTCTTCTTTATAATGCCTGGAGAGGGAAGGCTTTGGAGTCACCTTAGTGTTTACAGATTGGGACAATTACATGGGATTAAAATAAATATGTTTCAATATTTCTAAAGCCTAGAAATTTTAAAACAAAAGACAAAAAACGTGTAGACAAAATTATCTGTTCCAGATTTATTTCTTTTTTTTTTCGTTTTTTTTTTTTTTTTTTTCGTTTTTTCCCCTCTATTTTCTTGATTTAGAATGAAATTTTTGAAAAAAATTGCATGTTTGAAATTAAGTTCATTTCAAATGATGGCATTGCCGTAGCTCAAGTGAGTTGTCAGATATCCAACTTAAATATGAATATCATGGCTTTGTGTTACAAATATTTGGCCTGAGTTCTTCAAATGGTGGATGATGATGGTGATAATCCAATACTTTTTTAACAATTTAAAAGGGCAATATTCTTTCTACCTTACAGCTTTACAAAAAATAGCATTTGGTGTCTGTTTTGTTTTCTAATCATCAACCATCAACTTCTTTCACAAGACAAAAGAAAACCAAATAATGGGAGACGATCAGAATTTTGTCTGGGATTCGCTCCGCTTTTTTTTTCTTTTTGTAAGTCATGATGACCCAGAAAAATTAACCAGAAATCATTAGCTTAAACAATTTGTTCAAAAGCATTTGATTGGCTTATATGGCACAATCATTTTATGGCGTTTTACTGTAGCTATAGTGACGATTTTGCCAAAAAAAAAAATACTAGGCATTAATTTGATTATTTAATTTTCATTATTGTTTACCCTGTGTTATTATCCGTTGCATTTCTCTGTGATAGCCTAGCAACAACATCAAGTTAGTTTTACATTAAATCAGCCTAGTCATTTTCAAATCGTGGCTTTATAATTCTTAAACATATTTCATTATCTCAGTACAAGAGTAGACTTTATCTATATAATTATGTCGATCATTTTTCTAATTTTTCAGCTTATCTTTGTGGAGAAATGTTTACCAAATCGAGACCCAAGATTCACAGTTCTATAAGTTGACCTCAAATGTGATCGATCGAGTGAAGAGGATGTCAGTCTGTTGTTGTCATTGATTAAACTTGTTTTTGTGATGTTGTTCTTTCATCAAGCAGGCAGCCCAAAAAAACGTTTCCATAATCAAATTGTATTTTATTATACAATCTTTGAATATGCAACATTTTTATTCTGCAGTCTTCAGGTTGCTGTGCTGGGCGAATCCAGAACTTCAGATGTCTGTTGTAGCTGTATCGTTAATTGCCGTCTGTGGAAGAAATTATAATTTGCCATATACATATTTGTTTCGGAACAATCATTCATATTTCATATTAACGTAATTACTACTATTTACAAGGTACTATCTTGGTATTTATTGTCAATTATTATTTCAACTTCAATTTCATAAAGATTAAATTGAAACCTAACGAGTGAAATAAAAACTTGGTTGTTATTCACCAATCACATTGTCAAACCAGTCTGTGTAGGTTTTGGATAAGAACGGTCAGATTGTTCGCATTTAATAAACATTATAATACCAATTCATGTGCTGCAGTCTTTTGTTTTATAATTTATATATCATATTTTGCGTAAAAGTGAAATTTACCAAAGGCTCCATAAAGTAGCAGTATCAGCAGCAGCAGCAGTAGTAATAGTAGTAGCAGTAGCAGTAGCAGTAGCAGTAGTAGTAGTAGTAGTGGTGGTGGTAGTGGTAGTGGTGGTGGTGGTGGTGGTGGTGGTAGTGGTAGTGGTGGTAGTGGTAGTGGTAGTGGTAGTGGTAGTGGTAGTGGTAGTAGTAGTAGTAGTAGTAGTAGTGCTTGATCTAACAGCTGCTTTCGACACTATTGATCATGAAATTTTACTAAACAGGCTTAAGAAGTCGTTTCTTGTGTCGGGTACAGTACTTACGTGGTTTGAGTCATATCTTACCAACAGATTTTATTGTGTTAAAGTGAGAAATGAAACGTCTCAAAATCTTCCTCTCAAATATGGAGTCCCTCAAGGCTCAGTTTTAGGTCCTGTTCTCTTTACCATGTATACTAAACCACTGTCTGCCCTTATTAGGAAACATAGCATAAGTTACCACCTTTATGCTGATGACACCCAATTATATGGAGCAAGTGACACTGAAAACATACACCAACTTATACATACAACCACCCACTGCATACAAGATATCAGCTCATGGATGAACATCAACAAACTCAAGCTAAACAAAGACAAAACAGACATAATTATTTTTGGGTGCAGCAAATCCATCGATAGCTTGCCCGATCAAATTTGATCTAAATGGACATGAAGTACTATGCAGTAAGAAAGTGAAAAATCTCGGGGCTATATTAGACCAAGATATGTCAATGTTTTCTTTTGTTTCAAATCTCTGTAAGAATTTATATTTTCAAGTAAGAAAAATCAGCTCAATAAGAAAGTATATAAACCATAATGTTGCAAAAACACTTGTAACTACACTAATACTATCAAGAATTGATTATTGTAATTCTTTGTTAGCAGGCCTGCCAAAACAACAATTGCAACGACTACAAAATCTTCAAAACAATGCTGCTAGATTAATTACCTTAAAGCGTAAGAGAGATCATGTTACGCCAATGTTGATAGAGCTGCACTGGTTGAACATAAATGATCGTATCTGCTACAAGATCTGTCTTTTTTAAGTGCCTGAACAACATGGCACCAGAATACCTAACTGGCATGTTAAGAGTTTACATACCCTCACGGTCATTACGATCTGCTAACGACCGAACAATTCTTGTCAAACCACATAAAAACTATGTTGCCTACGGCAAGCGATCATTTTCTTATGTAGCACCAACCATGTGGAATCGGCTCCCCAGATATATCAGAGATTCTGATTCCATAGAGACCTTTAAAAGGCAGCTTAAACACCATTTATTCACCTCAACGTATTCCCGGCAGTAGATGATGTTTTACTTGTATCATATTCTAAAGAAAATATATGTTATGCATGTTATTTTTTATATAATATGTATGTTATTCTTTATGCTATGTACGTCATTCTATATGTTATGTATGTATGTTCAGGCCTTCTAGCCTGCTTCTATCTTATTCTTTTTCTTGTAAAGCGCATAGAGCATTTTAATCATTTGGATATGCGCTATATAAATGCACTTTATTATTAGTAGTAGTAGTAGTAGTAGCAGCAGTAGTAGTAGTAGTAGTAGTAGTAGTAGTAGTAGTAGTAGTAGTAGTAGTAGTAGTAGTAGTAGTAGTAGTAGTAGTAGTAGTAGTAGTAGTAGTAGTAGTAGTAGTAGTAGTAGTAGTAGTAGTAGTAGTAGTAGTAGTAGTAGTAGTAGTTGTAGTTGTAGTAGGAGGAGGAGGAGGAGTAGCAGCAGTAGGAGTAGGAGTAGGAGTAGCAGTAGGAGTAGCAGTAGCAGTAGCAGTAGCAGTAGCAGTAGCAGTAGTATCAAATGCAAAGTTAAATTCACAATCAAATAGTATGTTGTCAAACAGACATTAGCTTTACTAATTTATCATTTCAAATAAAAATAATAATAATACAAAGAAGAAGAACAATGGATAATAATAATAATAATAATAATAATAATAATAATAATAATAATAATAATAATAATAATAATAATAATAATAATAATAATAATAAATAAATAAATAAATAAATAAATAAATAAATAAATAAATAAATAAATAAATAAATAAATAAATAAATAGATAAATAAATAAATAAATAAATAGACAGGTAGATAAATAAATAAAAAAATAATTGTAATAGTAATGGTAATTCCATTGATAATAATAAAGATAATAATAATAACAACAACAACAACAACAACAACAACAACAACAACAGTACTCATAATGATGATGATGATGATTATGATGATGATGATGATGATGATGATGATGATAAGCATTGTAAAACAGGTTCCTTCTTGACCCATCGTTTCACAAATTTTTCATTGAAATCCTTTTTCATAATATGCAGCAAGAACCAATGGTTATAATCAAAATTTAAGGGAAAGACTTATGTCTAGATTAAAACAAAGAAACTAGTGATGATTCTAGAGATAATTTATACCCGTACCCATGCCTTTTATTTACCCTAACTATACATAAATCTCACGACATCTCGTTCGGGAATATGGCAGCCTAGGGTTGTATTCGATTATATGATTGTAATTTTGTTGTCCCAAACTAAGGGGTCGATGTCGTTGATAAATAATGTACATTTTGAATTTGTTGTAAGGAAACAATTTGCCCTCCTTTTTTCCGCCAGCCTGTTATCCTGTTCTGGTCGAGGCTCTAAGGGAGAATTTTTATTCTTCCTATCTCACGTCAAGCTTGATAAAACTTACTTGTGTTGCTTTATTTGCTTGTTTAAATCCTCAATCAAGGGTTTATCTTCCTTCAAACAGATTACAGCCAAGTTTACTATGTGTATTGTTTCGTGCGTAGCAAAGCCATTATCCGACTTGTGTTTTTCTGTTGTACTATAAAGCGAACTTTGATCCGAGATGCTTGCTTAACTTAATTAAGATCGGTTAGCGATTCTCGCAAACTCCTATAGCTAATCTATTAATTTTATAAATCTTAAAGTAATAATCAAGCTGGTTAAAATGAATTGGCAATCATGAATTATTGCAGGGCTGCGCACCCCTAGGTACCTTATTAAATTCATAACCTTATACTGAACGTTGAAAGTGATATTTAACTAGCTTGGCAACGTACAGAATTAACTGATTTTCCTGGTTTTAATTAACTTTTTAACGATAATGCATTCTCTTACCGAATCAAATCATCAAAGGATGTTATGCCTAACAGCAACGAACAAGAACTTCCGAAGTTTCCTCCTCCTCTTTTCCTCTATATCGTCTTTTCTCCCTCTCCATCTTCCTCCTTTTCTCTTTCTCCGTCGTCCTCTTCTTCTTTCTGCCGCTGCTCCTCCTCCTGTTTTTCTTTTTCTTAAACTTACTCCTTTTAATCCACATGTTCATTTTTCTCCAGTTCCCCCTCCCTTCGTACCCCTCCTCCTCCGTAGCTGCCGCTATTCCTCAACCTTTATCCATTCTATGCTGTTGAGAGTTCAGTGACATAAATGATTGTCCTCATTGGCTTTTCTGCTATCAAAGCCAGCAAACAAGATACGTATATATGAGCCTTCGTAGCGGTCAAGATAAACATTAATTTAAGGGCTGAAAAAAAATTCCTGAATGTTTACCACTTATAAGAGCGCCAAAGACCGGCCTGAGGCACAAATGCAATGGGATCAAGTGACGCAACAATCATATCTGTAACTGAACCATTATAGATCTCTGATATTGAAAAAAAACGCTGTGCTGAAGGTCAGCCCTTTACACAGTTTTGTTCAGCTTACATAACTCACCACAATAGCTAAGACGGTTAACATTTAAAACGCATGCATGCATGTAAAAAACTTCGTGTGTTTACATTTCAGTCGAGGCAGCTCTGCTCAGCTCAGAGTTGACCAAGGCAATGAACCTCTGAACCTGCTTCACCTTTGACCTAATTAGGTTGCCTTGACCTTGCTCAACGTCAAATACAAAGTGTGTACTGCAGCAGCTGGCGGCGGCGGGTTCAGTTGGTTTTCTCGGTTGGTGCCAGCTAGATCTACATGCTGTTGGTACTGTGTACTGTATATTTCACCTAGCATTAGCTTTGCTTTCACAGGTTCTAGATTCAGGTTAGATTTCCTGCATATTCGAACATTTTCCTTGGCTTTATAACCGGAATTTCGAACCTTCAAAATGGCTGATAGTGAGACCAAAACAGCTGAGCACCAGAGACAAGTTTTGATTGCTATGGATGAGAGTCACCACTCGGATGATGCTTTCGATTGTAAGTTGATGTGATCATTTGTTGACACGTTGTATAATTTAGATTAGATCTAGATCTAGTTCATTAACACTGATTTCGAAACTCGACCACATTATTTTAAACCAGTTACAAGGGATAGTGATATCAAGCCTAGTACAGATCTATCTCACCTAGAACTTGTTAGCTAGATTAGTAGGCTTGTTTTATGCTACAGGTATCTTTCTCTTCTAATCCTTGAGAGCCCTTAAGAAACTCACAAGATAGCCACGAGATTTGATCTCATGCTTATTGCTTCATGGCTTACAACATTTTAAACTTAAAAGTATAGATGTAGATCTATGCCTAGTATTTTTCTTTTACTTTTTTCTTTTATTTATCAAGATTAAATATTATTTAAATTGTAATCAAAATTTTAAAGAAATGGTAAAAAAAAAAAAAAAATAAAAGTGTGGTTGGATGGAAGAACATCAAATCGGTAAAGTTCAGTTACTGAATATATACTGAACCAACTTTGAGTGACTTGTTGGTAAATATTAATTTTCGCCTCAGTCACGGTACTCATCACAGACATGGAGGGTGAGACTCAGATAACAGGACATGTCATGCAGGGGAGAAAAAGGCACTGTAATTACCGAAGGTCGAAGGATAGGAGCAATCAAGTTTTTGGCTACCTCTACCATAATTAGTTTTTGTTGTTTGTTTTTTTTCAATTCATGCAGTAACTTCAGTAATTTAATTTTTTTAAAATTTTGCGATGTAGCTCAAGATTCAATGCGGCAGGATGCTGGAAATGGGAGATGAGGAAAGAGACTCAATACCTCCCCCCCCTCCCCCCTCCCCACCCTTCCCCTTTAACCCCATCTCCAAGAATGTTATGTCTGAAAGAAAGTCATGAATGCAGCGCTATTTAATATTTTTATAATATAACGTGCTAGCGCCTTGTTCTCATTTGGGGGGGGGGGGGGGGGGGGGGTATAATATGAGTGAATTATACATCCAGTGTAGTGGTTTCCCATCACTTGTGCTAACTATAGATTTTAGAAATGCATAGATATTATTGTAATTGGTTGCCTACTTGCAATGCGCTCATCATAATTCTCTCTTCAATTTTTTTTCTTCTTTTTTTTTTTTATTGTTTTGTTTTAAACGTACATACCATTATTCTATTGATACCAATGCTCAACTCTCAGTCTTACGATAGTTCTTGTTTTGAAACATAACATATTAATGTTGTGACAGATTCAGTTGTTACCATTTATTGAGATAGAAAATAGGAAGGGCCGTGAGATAGAATAAAAAAGGCTTTCAGGGGAAATTATGGAGCCGGGATGTCGGGGTAGGGGTGTAGGATGAGGATTGGGGAGAAGCTGGTCATGTTTTCACTTTGTTTGAAGATCGCAACCAGAAGGGTTATCTTTGATATTCGGACACATTGTCTCATGTCATGCTGACTTTGATACGGAAGCCACAAGACATCGAATCAGAGCTATATTTAGACATTAATGATAAGTGACGCTACAGACATGGAGTCTATATGATTAAACTAAGTGATAAGCGTTCCTAGCTATGCGCGCACAAAGCACGGATAATGGGAGTTCTTATAATGGAGAAGATTATATTACATTTAGACGTCAGAAAAATCCGTACCAAGTCTAGCCCTGATACCATGAACAATCGTGTTGTCTTGAGAAACCCAAGCCCGGAACTAAAGCCGCCCATTATGCTGTGCCCGACCGTTTGCCCTGATCTCATGTATAAATTAGATAGACTTGACACGGATAATGTCTAGAAAGGCTTCGATGTCCATTAATTTTACTCTAATCTTTAGTTTCCTTTAGAGGATGCTTTTCTTAAAGTATCAAACACTTTCCGTCTGAATAATAATCATGATAATGATGATGATGATAAAAAAAATATGATGATGATGGTGATGATAATAATAGAAATAATAAAAGTAGTAGTAGTAGTAGTAGTAGTAGTAGTAGTAGTAGTAGTAGTAGTAGCAGTAGCAGTAGCAGTAGCAGTAGCAGTAGCAGTAGTAGTAGTAGTAGTAGTAGTAATAGTAATAGTAATAGTAATAGTAGTAGTAGTAGTAGTAGTAGTAGTAGTAGTAGTAGTAGTAGTAGTAGCAGTAGTAATGATAATAATAATTATAAGAAGAAGAAAAAGGAGGTTTTGTTAGTCCTATGTCTACATCAAAAGACCTGCATGATAAAATTTATGGGCTAAACTATGCTACTACTTAACCCAAGAGCTCATCGAATTTCATCTTGACTCAAGACACGTGACAGAGACAGGTAATAACGTATGTAACACTTGTAATAAATTAGTATGACAAAGAATCCGCCTGCCATGGTTATCAGTTATAGCAGTTGCTTTCAGCTACTGAAAGAGTCACGTGGTTGCGAGTCTGTTGATATAGCATTAAAATTTATGAATGTTGCCGCTCGTACTTTTAGTCTTGGAACAACCCTTGAAGTTGAAGAATGTTTAGAAATATGAAATGATGATAAGTGATACACGAGTAAAGAGCTATTCTTTAGGACTCTGTGGTCTTCTCAGGCGCGACAATATTCACGTCACGTAGGCCTAGGTTGTTATGACATAGATCCACTAAGGGGAGGGAAGTTATCAGAGATAACGTTTTACTGTCTGCGCCACAAGACAAGACCGCAAGATTCACGCTTATGTCTTTTCCATTCAGCGAACTGAAGCAGTTCTGGGTGCAGATAAATGTATTACGTTTGATAATTACATTCTTTATAAGTGCACCTAGACACAATGAAAGCTGGAACTTTCGGGAGAACCCGCTAATATTGTTAGATGTGATGGCATAATTATTATAAAGTTTGCCTTTCATAAAGAAAAGTTGATATCGGGCTCTACCACATCACTGACATGGTAAAACCACTAAGACTCGTGTATATTTAATACTGTTTATACCATTCCGGATCTGTTTGAATTGTGGATAATGCGCTGCGTTTTCTGCTCTAACACACTGCATAATGTATGTATGGCTGGTGCCTATATTATGCGACTTCGAGACTGTATTGTGAATTATTTGCTGCGTTGTCTGCCCAGTCACAAGATTACTGTACATAATGTATGGCCGGTGATAGAGAGATGGAACAGAACACACGGAAAGCTGCCCGGATTGGTTTGACCGCGCTTGATAAACAGTCTGAGCTTCTGTGTAAGTTTAAAGAAAAAAGGTCACCAAAAGAAAGCCACTTGAAGGCTGACATCGTCAAAACCAGCACTGACCAGATATAAAGGATAGAGTCGCATAAATATAAACTAATAAACCCAGAAGCTAGTCTCCTAAATCTATACCCCCTCCCTCCTTCCTCTCTCTCTCTCTCTCTCTCTCTCTCTCTCTCTGTCTCTCCGTCTCTCTCTACCTGTATCTGAGCTCTCTCTCACTGTCTTTCCCTGTCTGTCTGTCTGCCTCTCTCTCTCTCTCTCTATCTATCCATCTATCTATCTCTCTCCCTCTCTCTCTATCTCTGTCTCTGTCTCTCCGTCTCTCTCTACCTGTGTCTGAGCTCTCTCTCACTGTCTCTCCCTGTCTGTCTGCCTGTCTCTCCGTCTCTCTCTATCTGTGTCTGAGCTCTCTCTCACTGTCTCTCCTTGTCTGTCTGTCTGCCTCTCTCTCTCTCTCTCTCTCTCTCTCTCTCTCTCTCTCTCTCTCTCTCTCTCTCTCACTGTCTCTCCTTGTCTGTCTGTCTGCCTCTCTCTCTCACTGTCTCTCCCTGTCTGTCTGTCTGCCTCTCTCTCTCACTGTCTCTCCCTGTCTGTCTGTCTGCCTCTCTCTCTCTCTCTCTCTCTCTCTCTCTCTCTCTCTCTCTCTCTCTCTCTCTCTCTCTCTCTCTCTCTCTCTCTCTTTCCCCCATCGTGTTAACTACGACCCGTGAACCATATCCTACCTCTCTGGTCCTACCTCGAGTATCTAATGACAGCCCCTCCTTCCTCTACCTCCCCCCCCCCCCCCCCCCCAACCCGCACAGACCGCCAAAATTAGTAATTTCAGATCAGAGTGTCAAGCAGTGGGCGACTATAATAGTCTCGTGGTGGATGTTCCACAGAAACTCTTTAGTATGAATCAACGTAATTGCAGGAATTACCGGCATGTTTCAGGAGGGAAAAAAAGAGAAAGGGAAAAAAAATGTGTCAAATCTTCTCAATCATCTTTTTGGTCGTATCACTGTATTCAACAGAAGGTCTGCATTCCCATGTTCTGTCAGCTTACTTATTTTAAGTTGTGGAAAAAAAAATTTGTCAGAAATCTCGTTGGCTTTTGTTTTCAATGCTTGTCACGAGCCAGAGGGGCGGCCGTGAGTCGCTTGAACTCTGATAGCTTCACTCACTGTCACTGTTACTGCATGCATGATTATGATACTGAATATAAACCTGCGAGCCTCGAGGCGCGCATTGTACCAAAAAAAAAAAAAAAGAAAAAAAAGACGTAAACTCTTACTGAACGCGGCATTAAGGTACTTAAATATTATATTTATAGCCGTCTGTAATAAAATCATAATGAAAAGTTTAAATGGAAAAAGCTTCAGTAAGTGAAAATTAAAGAAAATGAAGACAGCTATACAGTCCTTGAACTCGCTCATTATTCAAAACTGTCCGTGAGGGATAAGTATGAATACCCTATGGAACCGCATAAATACATCGGTAATTTTGTTAAATTATTATCATCCCGTATGGGCAGGTACCAGCTGGTATATTAATTTTACTACCTAAAATTAACAATCTAATGTTGAGTTGACAGCTGTTTGTCAATTTTTTTTTTTTTTTTTTTTTTTTGGGGGGGGGGGGGGGGGGTGTTTCATTTTCTTGTGCTTGAACAACAGAAATAACAGTATAATATAGTGTTAAGCGATTAGGAAAAAAACTCAAAGCTGCGAGATTTAGTGTAAAAACTTTTTCTTTAAAGGCTGTGAATTAGGAGGAGCGATTCAGGACCTGAAAGCTCGATTTATTCAGGCTCAGAGCGACTGCTCTCTGCTCCTGTGTTAAAGGTCCGACCTAGACTTAGGTTGTATAACGTAGCGGCTCTTGGTGGAGAAGGGACAGGAAAACGATTTTCAATAAGTTGATCTGGAGAAACAGATAGCGAAAAGCAAGTCTTGGTCGAAGGTCTATTTCATCCCGCAGTAAAGCTGAGTTTAGTGATTCAATGATTGATTGATTGATAGATTATTTTTTTCATATTATGATCCTCTGGTTTCTTCGGCGGGTGTGATAATGTCCATCAACACACACTCACTTACAAAACACACACACACACACACACAATACATTGTAGATGCAGGTGTGAGATGTGCACCAAGGACCTTGTCCCGCCCCCTCTCTGAGACGACACACTCTTCTAAGTAACATCTCTCTCTCTCTCTCTCTCTCTCTCTCTCTCTCTCTCTCTCTCTCTCTCTCTCTCTCTCTC
The DNA here is from genome assembly GCA_033675545.1 of Elysia crispata. NCBI lineage: Eukaryota > Metazoa > Mollusca > Gastropoda > Plakobranchidae > Elysia > Elysia crispata. The sequence continues at coordinate 365,918 of JAWDGP010006302.1, read as the reverse complement.
TCTCTCTCTCTCTCTCTCTCTCTCTCTCTCTCTCTCTCTCTCTCTCTCTCTCTCTCTCTCTCTCTCTCTCTCTCTCTCTCTCTCTCTCTCTCTCTCTCTCTTTCTCTCTTTCTCTTTCTCTCTCTCTTTCCCTCTGTCTCTCTCTCTCTGTTTTCCCCATTCTCCTCCCGCTTGTCCTCTTTTTGAAAACAAGGTTTCCTCGCTAGGCCTATGATGCTAGATACACGCTGTATACATTATACACTGCTCGGAGTCTCGGACAGTCTCGGACCTTGCTCTCTCCACGGTTTCTCACCGCTGCCCAAGTAGATACAATCATGTAGAATATAGCAGGCGCTGTTTCATACCCAGCCCCGTATAGCTAGCACCGCTGTAATTAGTGTAAATATGTACTCCATGTTATCAGAGGGTCGGAAAGTGTAGATCATGTAGCTATTCTATCTGATGTTATCCAGTGTTTAGACCAGTGATCTATTAATAGTCCTAACAGTAAATCGCCTTTTAAGACATGAATTAAACCATTGACCGGACCGAAAGAACTCCACAGTACAGAGAACCCAAATGAAACAGAGCGAGAAGGTCGTAACCTATTTTCTGGACACGGATTTTTATAGCATTTTAATGGGGCTTTGAGGTTCAATGCTTCAAGTTTCATTAGTTTAAAATATACCGGTACTTTTCTTTAGCGATGGTTTGCAAAAAGGTTTCAGCTTAACGAAAAGAATTCTAGAACTATTGGAACCACCACCTATGATAATGTCTGGGCTAGGCATTTCTGTATTCTATCAGTCTGATCAAAGCACCTCTGCGCTTCTTGGGAGTGGATTTTCATGAAACTCGAGGTTATTTTTCCTGTTTTCAGCGCAATAAAAGACTCTGCACTGTTTAGTACAATAACACTTGGGTATTTAGTTTTAT
>JAWDGP010006302.1:347500-360000 GCA_033675545.1 Elysia crispata | reverse complement strand
AAGCCAGGAACTGTTAAAAACCAATTGTTAACCGGATGATTAGCTTATGACTTTCATCGTTTACTCAGAGCTCAAAAAGTGTCATTGATTTTGTTTCACTGATTAAAGGATGATCTAAACAACTCAATTCACTCCTCATTTGTTAGGTTCTTCAATTGTTCCTTATCGTGTCCTTGTTTGCGTGTTTTGTTAAATGAAAAATAAGAAATGCAGTTCGCATCCCAAAACCTTCTCTGGCCTTTGTTGCTGTGGAGATCTTGTTCAGCATCCTATGGTTTTGTTATTTCTATTCTTACCTTTGTTGAAAGGAAAGGGATAAGATATTTTTTATTTTTACTTTGTTATTCTGCCTCCTCTCCCAATCACATTCCCATTTTTTACTCTCTGCTCTCCCTCTTCATGTCTCATTACTCTTATGATTATATGGCTATAGTTGTGGATATATCCGCGCCCATCATACTGGTTTTTTTTTTTATTTTAGGCCAAAACTCTCTTTCTCTCTTCAAGATAGTCAGTTTTCCAGCTTGCCAAAAATCCGGCTTTTAATATAAATTAAATATTTTTATGTTAATATCTTATCTTTTTCCTATATGAAACACTGTGCTAAGAATTTTTTTCCCAAAAAATTACCAGGCTTTTTTGTCAGAGCCTGTTGGCAACCCTGTCTCTCTGTCTGTCTCTCTCATATTTATATATATATTTATATATATATATATATATATATATATATATATATATGACTGGGACTCACGGGGTCAATCAACGTAAAGATGTTATTATTTGATATAAGTTACAATATACTTTATCTCACTTTTTCTTGCTACCACTTTACTTCATCGCAGTAAAAATTGAGATTAGTTTGAGAAGTGGACATTCTTTAATTAAAAAAAAAATAATGAAAGCAAAGTTTTAGAGCTTACCTGTTTAAAAATTTCTTATACATAATCGATAAACCAATGGTTTGTAGGCTCAATCAAATCCACATTATGCCGAGCATTAAGTCTGTCTTGGGTATTTGAAAAGGCAAAAATAAATTTTCAAGGGGAATGCTTTTACGATTCCTTAAAGAGAAGAAAAAAGTTGAGGAGGATGAAAAAGTAAAAAAAAAACAAAAAAAAAAAAAACAAACAACAAAACAAAACGGAAGGCAACATGAAAGAAAAAAAAATACAGGAGATATATATATATATCGAGCATCGCAACGTAAACTATCGTAAGTCGAATTTTTTCAGAAATCGGGATTTTTCGGCAAAATACAGACAATTACCATGCGCATGTTGTGACAAAACCTCTGAGTCATATTATTAATTATGACCTCGTAATTACAATTAATTAAAATATCGTATCTTGAGCTCCGTAAAAATCCACAACGTATGATATCGTAATTTGACATACTATAGTATACTTAAGATATTTTAGCTCATAACTCGAGAAACAATAGTATGCGGATGTAAAATTCTGAAATGAACTTTTCTGGTTATTTTAGAATATAATTATAATAGAGCTGTTTGTAATTGCAATTGCATACTGGAGATCTGTATTGCTTATGAACTGTATTTTTGTAAGCCAGTGTTATTCTTGAGGGAAAAAAACATTGTATGGGATAAGGTGTCATTTATTTTAGCCACAGAAATTACTACTTATTTATTTCTACATTCATTAAAACCACTTATTGCCTGTTTTTGCTGATCACGAGAGGCTCTAGAAGCCTAACTACACTACCTGACGTTTGAAAGAAGGAATTGGTTATCATTAAAATTATTTCTTGTTTAATACACAATGTATTTTTTGCTTCTTTGTACCAAATATAAAGAATAAAGAATATGGATGAAATTCAGAGCATGTTGTGCGATGGTTCACTTGTCACGAAGTAGATGTAATACACTGGACGTGTCCATAAAGAGCCATTAGCCATGTTTCGCAGATTGAGTTACGTACCGTTAGCATGAGTCATAACGTAACAAACACGTGGTTTCCCTGGTGACGTGTTCATATCGGAAGCCGCAAGCGAGCGTTAGGCCTGGTCAGTCTGGTCAGCTGTTTAGACCAGTGAAATCTGCTGCTGCTGCTGGTATGACTGTCTCGGATCATGTGATTGTTATGTAAAGTAACTGTGTGAGCATTCAGTGGAGCAGTGGAAACACACTCTCCATAGCGCGCTTGCACCTGGTCCAGGCTAGTACCCAGTACCGGTAGCATTAGATCATCGCTGGAAGTCATCATGTAACAATTACATAACAGTTACGTTCACTGTGAGAGGGCTAGCATGTTTGCGAAAAGCGATTATGCTACGTACCGCTGGGTGGGAGGAGTTTATGCAAATGATGTTCGTCAGTCTAAAAATATTACGTCGTAGTCTAGCTTAAGACGGTATTTTTTTTTCTCCTGTCATTTTTACTTTGATGTAGTTCCAATGAAAACTTGCAAAATTTTTCCTTCCCAGCCAGGGATTTTATAAACTGATTTAGTTAAGATACTTTTTTCCTGCTTTTAGCTTAGATGGTTTGTTTTCCAGCATTAAAAAAAAATATTTTCTGACATAATCCGATTTCTTTTCAAATCTTCTTATACACACAATTTGAATGAAAATGTTTTTTGTATTTTCTTTTTCAATTTGTTTTCTCCATTTTTATAATGATATCATGGTTAGAGTTTACAAAAGGCGGAGATGCAAAGACCACGAAGAGAAACTGGAAGAGATACTTCCGAGCCTTAAGCTAGAGATAGTCATGGACAGGTAAGAAAAAGACCCGGAACACTGAACCACAAGAACAACATAGATCAGGAACTGAAGATTAAAAAAGGGGAGGGGTGTAAAAAACATGTTGTAATAAGTCCTGTCATGATATTATATTTCGAGATCACAGAGGCAGAAGCCGCAAAGACCAGTCCAGAAGTTTAGGTCCAGGAAGAATAGCTGCATGAGAGCCTAGGCCTGTAAAGCTAAGGACCTCCATGTTCAGGAGACAAGATAAGAGAAAGGAAAGACCTGTAGGACTGAAAAATTGAATCATTCAAGAACTACATGGACCAGGAACACTGATGAGTCGTAATTCGACAAAACATATCCTAGAATGTGTCTGTGGATGTGTGAAAAAACAATAGTGTTCCCTTATGCAAAAATTTCTCCTTAAAAATGATTGATAATCTTGAACGGGAGAGAGGATTCCTCCATTCTCCCTAATTTATAAAAGGTTTAATCGTAGATTTAAAACAAACAACAACCAAAAAAAAAAAGTTTGTTCAGTTATATTCATTGTATTATTAGATAGATTTTCTAAAAATGTCCAGCTTTACTTTTGTCTAAATCTGTAAAGTATGTTCTATTTAGATATATACGAAAATCTATGTTAGTTCTTGATGTAATTAAATTTGCTCTTGAATCAAATAATTTTATGTAATTTTTATCATAAACTGTCTTTAAATTATATCTGATTTATTTTAAATACAATATATTTAAAATTTAACAAATACCTAGTCTTTATTAGGCTCAGGTTTCACCCCCATATTAATCTTTCTTTTTTGTGATTCTTTTTCAGAAGTAAAACGTGGGACCTTGTTTGAATCCTCAAAGCTTTCTTAGCGTCCAGTTTCTGTTTCTCTTCATACCGCATTTAAAGAGCACAAGAAAAAATATGTTTACTGGAGCAAAAGCCTAATTAATGAACGTTAGGAAAAAATCTGACGTGAACTATCAAATGTGTTTAATTGTAATGCAATGTTAATTGAAAGTCAAACAGATTGAAGATAATTTAACAGGCAATGATCGTATATGCATTATCTCTTTTAATATATCAACATACGTAGCAATGTTCGTTTATATCATTTACATAAATTGCATTGATGTTATTTTTAAAACACTCTATTATGTGTCTTAGACCCACCATACTCACAGAAGGAATGCTAGGCGTTGCACAAGATAATTATAATTATGGTCAAGGCATTCTGCGCTGTATTTCTTACATACCACACACGCAGTGAGAAAACAAGGGGTGGTGCGTACGTTTCGGAAATTTTGAGCTCACGCGGTCACGGGGTCAATACACTGAGCGACATGTCGCGACATATTGCATCAGCCAGTTGACTTTGTCGCGCTTATCGTGCGAAAAAACGTATAGGGTGAAAGCAAAACAATGGGAGGAAAAAGTGAAAACCCAATGACAGCCACACGCCCACATGAGCATATAACCCAGATAGTTTTTTGTTTTATTGATTTGATTTTTTTTCTAATGCTGAAACTGATTGAAAAACGGTCCCACGTTTGTTGCCTCAACAATGTCTTGTTCTAGATTTAGTTAATTACAAGCCAGAGGTCATACATAGAGAAAACACGGTCCAACATTGCTCTTCGATCCATTGGCTACCTTTCAGGTGGCCGCCGTTTTGGACTTTGTTGATTTTGTCTATTAAATCGATCCAGGAAAAACAATTTTGTCTGAATGGTGGACACTTGAATAAATCGACACTCTATAGCCATACGACGAAATACATGCTAGAATGTGTCTGTGAATGAGTAAAACAGTTTTTTGTTTCTCTATGCGAAAATTTCCCCTTAAAAATGTTTGATAATCTTCAACGGGAGAGAGGATTCCTACATTTTCCCTAATTGATAAGAGGTTTAATAGTAGATTAAAAAAATACAAAACAAAACAAAAAACATTTGTTCATTTATATTTATTGGAATTATTTTAGAAATATTTTCTTAAAATTTTTTATTTTACTTTTAAATAAATCTGTAAAGTGTGTTCTATTTGGATGATTACCAAAATCTATGCCAGATCTGAATGAAATTAAATTAACTCTTGAATCAAATACTTTTGTGAAACAGTGTGTATTAGAAATTTATTTTTTTTATTTTTTTATAAGTTGCATGTCTCTGAATAAACTCTGTATAACACTCTGCATAACTCCTGCATTCAATACATTCAGAATTTACATAAATGTTTATGTTATTCATTAAGTGATTTAAATTCATTGTACAGAGCTTACCATCCGTCATTTTTATACTAGTAATTGATATTACTTGTAACCACTCTACAGAATAAATATATTTGTGGATTTAATCTACCACAACCTGGGAAAAAATATCTTTCTCTTTACTTGCATGTTAAATCACAATAAAATCTATCTGCCCCTTTCACAGATAGAACTTTGTTATCAGGTTGTACTTACTTCTAACTTCATTGTCGGATTTCTACTTAAAATATTTTAAACTTATATCCTTTTTTTCAAAGGACAAATCACAGATATCATTTTCGTCCCTTTTCACCAACCTTCCCTCTTTCCAACTGACTTCAATCTTTTTCTTTATCTATAACCCGACGTTATAATACAAAATCATTTCTGTAAATTCAAATCCTAGCTTTTTATCTCCATAAACCAGCAAAATAATTCAAAACCATCACTGTAAAATCGGATTCTAGCTTTTCTATCTCTCTAAATCAGCTTAATAATACAATTTCAGCACTGTAGAATCAAATTCTAGTTTTTATATCTCCATAAACCTGCATAATAATAAATTATCATCACTGAATTCTAGTGTTTCTATCAGTATAAACCAGCATAACAATACAAAATCATTACTTTAGAATCGACTTCTATATTTTTTTCCTGTATAAACCAGCATAATAAATCAACATTATCACTGTATAACCGAATTCAAGTGTTTCTATCGCCATGAATTAAGATAACATCGAATACATGTGTTTCTTATTCTTTAAATCAGCATCCTAAAATAAGATCATCTCTGCAGAAACGAGTTATTGTGTTTTTATCTTCATTATGCCAGCACAATTATACAATATCATCACTGTAGCATCCAATTTAGATTAGTGTAGGGAAGGAAACCCTCTTTGATCTCTCTTTGGTCATTCTGGTAGTGGTACTTGTCGAAGATGAAGAAGAAGGAAAACAACAACAACAACAACAACAACAACAACAACAACAACAACAACAACAACAACAACAACAACCAGAAGAACGGCTTTGACGACGAAGATCACCAGAATACGATTGGTGATAGCCTGATGATTACAAGATTGTAAGAGTTCAAAAGAACCGAACAAAGTGGCCATGCTGGCTTAAATTTTGCTGTGTTCACCAAGTCTTACAGCTAGATACTAAAAACATTTTAAAGTGTTTTCAAAGAAACATTTTTTTTTAAATCTAGAATCTACTTCTAGATCTTCTCCTCAGTTTGGCAAAAAAGATGCTGGGATCTAGAAATTAGCTTTGTCACAGCAATTTGTCGAGCCTCTCTCTCTCTCTCTCTCTCTCTCTCTCTCTCTCTCTCTCTCTCTCTCTCTCTCTCTCTCTCTCTCTCTCTCTCTCTCTCTCTCTCTCTCTCTCTCTCTCTCTCTCTCTCTCTCTCACACACACACACACACTCTCTCTCTCTCTCTCTCTCTCTCTCTCTCTCTCTCTCTCTCTCTCTCTCTCTCTCACACACACACTCTCTCTCTCTCTCTCTCTCTCTCTCTCTTTCTCTCTCTCTCTCTCTTTCTCTCTCTCTCTCTCTTTCTCTCTCTCACACACACACTCTCTCTCTTTTTCTCTCTCTCTCTGTCTCTCTCTCTCTCTCTCTCTCTCTCTCTCTCTCTCTCTCTCTCTCTCTCTCTCTCTCTCTCTCTTTCTCTCTCTGCTAACGTACCGTTCATCTCTTCACCACCTCACCCTCTCTTTTCTACTTGTTAGTAAAATTTAATGCTCTCAGCATTAGCTATGAGTCTCTTCTATCAAAAATATTCCGTGCTCTGCTTGTCTTTTTTTTTTTAAGTGTAATTGTTACAGTCTCAGCCGTCGATATGTCAGGTAATACAGCACTGATTGCCGTTTTCCGCCCTATTTCTTTAGTTTATTATTTAAGTTTAAAATTGGTTATTTACAGTTTGGTTTTTAATGTTACATTTATTGCCCTTTCTCCCTCTATTTTGAATCATTTATGGGTGGAGTTCATTGTTTTACCGTAATTTCCGGTCAGTTTTTCGGTTATTTTCCTTTAAGTTTGTTTATTTACATCTCTGTTCCTTAGACCTCAGATTCTATGGTCTTTTTTAATAGAAACGGCCAGTGCATCCTGCTTGATCTTGTCATCCTTGAATCTACGGCCCTATCCCTTTAAATTCCTTGGCGGACACATTGAAATTAGGCTATTTATAGAGATACAAACACTATAATTCGATTCCACAGTGACGATATTGATTATAGGCTTTTTATATAGTTCGACACTGTAGAATTTGATTCCACGGCGGCATACTTGAAATTATCCTATTTATAGAGATGGAAAAAATAGAATTCCCCGGCGGCAATAATTAAATTTTGCTATTTCTAGAGATCTACAAATTAGAATCCTTCGGCAGCCATTTTGAAATTATGCGATTTGTAGAGATAGAAACATTACAGTTCGATTCCAGTTTATAGAGATTGCCAAATTGGAATTAACCGGCGGTCATATTAGAACTATGTTATTTATAGAGATTGCCAAAAAAGAATTAACCGGCGGCCATACTGGAATTATGCTATTTATAAGGATTGAAAAAATAGAATTCCCCGGTGGCCATAATTAAATTATGCTATTTTTAGATCGAAAAATTAGAATTCTTCGGCAGCCATTTTGAAATTATGCGATTTGTAGAGATAGAAACATTGCAGTCGATTCCAATTTATAGAAATTGCCAAATTAGAATTAACCGGCGGTATTATTGGAATTATGCTATTTATAGAGATTGCCAAATTGGAATTAACCGGCGACCATATTGAAATTATGCTAATTATAGATATAACCAAAATAGAATTAATCGGCGGCCATATTGGAATCGTGCTATTTATAGAGATTTGCCAAATTAGAATTAACCGGCGATCATATTGGAATTATGCTATTTATAGAGATGGAAAACTTAGTATTTCCCGACGGCCATTTTGGAATAATGCTATTTATAGAGATTGCCAAAATAGAATTAACCGGCGACCATATTGGGAATATGCTATTTATGGACATTGTCTAAATAGAATTAACCGGCGGCCATATTGAAATTATGCTATTTATAGAAATTTCCAAAAAAAAATTAACCGGCGGACATATTGGAATTATCCTATTTATAGAGATGGAAAAAAATAAAATTTCCCGGCGACCATATAAGAATTTTGCTATTTATAGAGATTACCAAAACAAAATTAACCGGCGGCCATATTAAAATTATGCTTTTTATAGAGATAACCAAATATTGCCAAAATAGAATTAACCGGCCGCGATATTGGAATTATGGTATTTATAGAGATTGCCAGAATAAAATTAACAGGCGGCCATTTCGAAATTATGCTATTCATAGAGATTGCCAAATTAGAATTAACCGGCCGCCATATTAGAATTATGGTATTTATAGAGATGGCCAAATTAGAATTAACCGGCGGCCATATTGAAATTATGCTATTTATAGAGATTGCCGAAACAGCATGTACGGGCGGCCATATTGGAGTTATGCTATTTATAGAGATTGCCAAATTAGAATTAACTGGCGGCCATGTTGAAATTATGCTAGTTATAGATATTTCCAAAATAGAATTAAGCGGCGGCCATATTGGAGTTATGCTATTTTTAGAGATGGAAAAAAAGATTTCCCAACGACCATACTGGAAATATGCTATTTATAGAGAATTTCAAATTGGAATTAACCGGCGGCCATATTGAAATTCTGAAGAAGAAAAATTAAACGCATTTCATCGTAAACAGCTGAGGAAAGTTCTCAACATCAAATACCCCGTTAAAATCACAAATTCATCTCTTTACAACAAGTGCGAGGAACACCCTCTTTCTATTTATATACTTGAGAATAGGTGGCGCCTTTTCGGGAACATACTTAGAAGAAATATTGAAATACCTGCTAATAAATCAATGAACAGCTATTTCGCCACACACGGAAAAAAGTTTCGGGGACGCCCTTTAACAACACTACCAGTCGTCCTCAACAAAGACCTATCAAGACTACAAGAAAACACATTACAACTCACAACTAGGGAAGACCTCGAACACCTAAGATGCATCGCCCGGAACAGACAGCAATGGAGAGAACTGTCGACGAGAATCCGAAAAGCTGCCGAAGCGCCCCCGTCGGACGACTGAGACGCGGAAGGCCCTAAGTCAAGTAAGCCATATTGAAATTATGCTAATTATAGATATTACCAAAATAGAATTAACCGGCGGCCATATTGGAATTATGCTATTTATAGAGATTGCCAAATTAGAATTAACCGGCCGCCATATTGGAATTATGCTATTTATAGAGATGAAAAAAAAAATTAGCCGGCGGCCATATTGAAATTATGCTATTTATAGACATTACCAAATTAGAATTAACCGGTCGCCATATTGGAATTTTGATATTTATAGAGATTGCCAAATTAGAATTAACCGGCGGCCATATTGGAATTATGCTATTTATAGAGATGAAAAAAAAATTTCCCGGTGGCCATATTGAAGTAATGCTATTGATAGAGAATTAAAACTTTCTCGGCGGCCATATTGAGATTATTTTATTTATAGAGATGGAAAAAAATAGGAGTTCCCGGCGGCCATATTGAAATTATGCTATTTATAGAGATAGACAAATTAGAATTAGTGGGCTGCCATATTGGAAGTATGCTATTTATAGCTATCGGAAACTTAGAATTCCTCGGCGGCCATATTGAAATTATGCTATTTATAGAGATAGACAAAGAATCCAATTCTAATATTTAAATCACTATAAATAGCATAAAAACAATCTGGACACCGGCGAATCGAATTTTTAACAGTCTCCCTTTTTGGGCTTGTTGGCTAAGTTATATTTAATCAACGTATCTTGCTTTTTTCTTGTGAACCCTTTCCTAAGTGTGCTTTTCTCTTTGTTTTCTGATTTTGTGTCAGTAGCGACTCTAGCCTTGGGTGTTTGGAAAGTCTCCGTTCTATCCTCCTCGTCTGTATCCTCTACACAGTTGTTTTGATTTTGTCGGTCAGAGCCTTTTGTGTTAGAGTTTCCAATTTCTTAGTCTTCTTTCTTTCCTATGGTCGAGGCGTTTACAGTGTTCTTTATGCTTTCCTCTTTTCTCCTCCATCTTTTCCCTTCTTTTCACCTGTCTTTGGTTAATTTTTCATGCTTTCTTTGTGTTGTGAGCTTTTCAGTTATACCTCGTCTCCTCCGATACTCTCTCCGCCTGAGAGCGCGCTCACATAAATTCTCGGGTGGGCTGTGTTCTGCACTTCTCGTCTGTCCAACACACTTTCTACTTTGTCCTTCTCTCCCCCTCTTTTCGAACATTTGTAGGGCCAGTGTTCAGCAATATTGCACCAGCAATACTGTTGTCTTCGATTTCTTATTACAACAAAATACAACATTTATTTAACAGTTTTACTGTCTCTAAAATTTACCTTTACACAATGGAATACGTTTTTGGTTCTGTTCGACTGCTGTCTTTAGCGTCTTCGGGTCTGCTCACTGTTGCCTCTTGCCCTAGATTTCTCTTTACAATTTATGATTTCTAATTTTAGTTTGGGTGGAGCCTATAATACTCTTATAATTAAGTTTTCTTCTTCTCTTCTTTTAAAATGCAGAAAGAATGGTTGGTTGTTGACTGTTTTTGTTGTATTGTATAGTAAGTCAGCTCCAGGTTGATTTCTTACAAGGAACCAGCGTGTAGGATCCTCAAGTCTATAAACTTGGTTAAAAACTATCCTCCCCTGCCCCGGCTGGTCCAGTCGTTCTATTCAGAGTAATTTGAATATCATTTCAACTACATTGGGCAGCTCTCTTTCCTATAAGTTATCATAATTTCATTTGTGTCAAACTCTTGATTGTCTAGATCCTCTAGAGTGATTTCCATAGCCTCTTGGGCTCTTGAATGGTCCGCCATCCCTAAATCATAAAGGGTGGCGGTCACTCAATCCCGGTATAGATCTAGGTAGACCGAGAACATGAATTAAGCTGTTTGCAAAAATATCAAGATCCAAAGTTTATCCAATTTCACACCTTACAATCAAAATTAGTTTATCTAGCGAGAAGTAATAGGGAATGTTTTAGTCGTATATTTTTCTTTTCAGAAATTATCTTAAAACCCAATTTTTTTTATTTTTTTTTTTTAGAAACCATTATGGAGTGTCGTGTCGGTTGGCGTTAGTGACCATGTACCTGCTTATTTCTCTTTCCTCACATTTCGCAATAACTATTATCTTTTTAGCCCGTCCCAGATCTTTTATCTCTATCTATATCTCGATCTTTTTCGAGTCATCAGTCCAATCGTAAAGATTTTCTCCAACTCCAGTTAAAAAGCTTATTACCCACTCAATCAACCCCCGCAAAAAATCGTGTCATTTTTGTTATATTAAGAGAACATGAAATTGTAAAAATTCAATATATGCAGCCGCTGAGTGTTACCAGCTATATCCTGCTTGGGTAAATCAAAATTAGCTATAAAAGTGGAAGCAGAGTGTCTTACTAAAGGGAGTGGAAATAGAGCAATATCTATAAATAATGCTATGGACAGTTCTCATAGCCAAGAGGAATATTATGATTATTACTTTAAAAAAATCGAAAAAAAATGTTATGAAAAGGATATATAAGGGCACTTTTTACTCCGGTCTCAAATTCAACTATATTTTGATAATATCGTATTATTTTGATGATTTATAGAGATCATTTCGATTCTACAGCATTGGTTTTGTATTAGTATAGAGAAAGAAAAAATCGAAATCGATTCTACCGTTTTGATTTTTTTTTTATTTCGAATTTTATTCTATTGTAATGATATTTTGTTGTTATGCTTGTTTATAGAGATAGAAGTATAGAGCTTTTTCTCACCCCTGTTTAATTATTCAATATTGATTCACCATCTATGTGGCAGTTGGCTATTCCATGTTATGTTCCCAACACATACCATCCACGCATTATCAATTCGGTTATAGAGTTTATGTTTCTATTACTTTAAATTGAGTTCATTATTTCTTTTGTATAAAAGTGACGGATCTTAAACTCTGTGCAAATTGCAATGACTTGAAATCACTTGATGAATACCATAAACACATACGAAAACTTTGGGTTTAAACTCTCAATGTATTGAATGTGGGAGGTATTAAAAACAGGAATATTATCAAAAATAACAAAGACAGATAAAAAAGAGTGTTATCTGAGTTTATTCAGAGAAATCCAAATTATCAAAATTTAAAAATAAAAAATTTTATAATACACATAGTTTCCTAAAAAAAAAACCATAATACAGTCTTTTAAAAATAACGTCAATGAAACTTATGTATATAACATAAACGAATATGACATTTTCATTTAAAGAGATAATACATATAAGGGCATTGCCTGTTATGAACTTTAATCTGTTTGACTTTCAGCTTATATTGCATTACAATAAAGCACAATTGATAATTCACTTAAGATTTTTTTTCCACATATTCATTAATTAGGTTTTTACTCCAGTCAACATATTTTCCCTGTTCTCTTTAAAAGCGTTATCAAGAGAAA
>JAWDGP010006302.1:307500-342500 GCA_033675545.1 Elysia crispata | reverse complement strand
AGAACTATATTGTAAAGGAGCCTGACGAATCTCGGTTTTCCGACTTCAAATAGATCGCCTCAAATTTGAAAAATTCTGACCTAGATGAAAACAAAGGTGAAGCTGTTTAACATCAAACCATTGAAGCTGACCAGTCAAGACTCCGATCTTGTACATATCCAAGTATTACTTTAATGGTGAAAACCATCGTCTCAACATGTCAAAAAGAATACGGAAAGTGCAGGCCAAGGGGCACTTCAACTACATTCAGCTCTATGTTCTGAATAACGGAAAGGGTCCTGGCATAGACATAGACAAGTATAATGACCTTCAATCCCTCTGCAAAAGCAAAGTTTTTCCTGAAACCCATCACCAATTTTTTTAACTTGTTTAAAATTAAATCCAACCCTTGAGGTCCATGATTTAATTGTTAATCTTTTTTCCAATTAAGTTGTGTGTTTTGATACTTAAATAGTATATTGATTTTTTTAAAAATAAACACGCTTCAAGATAACTGTCTAATCTCTGAAGTACCTATCTTTGTTCTTTATTTATATATCATGTAGGCCTATATTGTAATAATAAAAATAATAATATCCATGCATCCTCTTTCCACTATAGTACTTATATTTGGTCTTCCATTTCTGTCATCATCTATAATATTTAGTCTAAGATTCTACACAGATGTCGTTCTTAATAACTCTCAAAATAAATTATGTGTATTTTATATCTCATTCATGCATCCGTGAAAGTATCAGTGGTGTGACTCTGTAAATTGAAATTTATACATTTTATAACATTCTGAACATACTTTAATCATTTTTAGTAAAATATGTATCCTTAAATTAAAAGTGCAAACTTTTATTAAAATCATATTTTACGCTTAAAAAAATTATAAAAGTGTTGCTGCTATTTTGTTTCTTAACACTGTTTCTTGTTATTGTCGTAACTCGTCTATATGACATAGAATTTAAACGTAAACTGTCGTAACTATAACATACGATAGTATACGTGTGAACAATTATCAATGAAGGTTATCGTAACTTGAGATACGATTGTTTACGTGCGAATTTTGGTTGAATAAAATATTGTAAGTTGAATTACACAAAATGTTTACAATTTAAACTCAAAAATACACAACCAAAGTGTGTAAAGATATTTCAAATACATTTGACGTGAAAATGAATCATATTGGACCATTAGTTACAAAGTTATTAAGTTTTTTGTTCCTCCTGTAAAATTTGCAAAACAGGAATACGATAGTTTACTTTGCGACCCTCGATATATACCGAGACCGATAGACCGTAAGCGCTAAGAGTGCCACTAATATAGCAATAATCATAGGTTGACATTTTGAGTGACAAAAACAAACAACTAAAAATATATACATTTGGGAGCTGCAACCTGCAATGACTGCTAAACTCTACGGTTTGAAAACGAAAACTTAATTCCGCACTGTTTTGACGCCATGTTTTCGCTTTGTACCAACTAATTTGAAATTTCCAGACCGGATGTTAGAATATTGCGTTGGGCGAAGTTTTTGGGAATTGCGGGCGATAATCCTAGCAAGGCTTTTTTCACCTTGTAATAATTGTTGAGTTCCCTCCTTTACACTGTATGGTTTTTGCCTTTTTTATTTTTTGGTTCTGTTGTTTGTTTGTTTTTTAATTGTTTACATCATCTGCAGTGAAGCAAAACAATGTTTTGACGGCACAGAGTTTTCATTCTCTGTTGATGTTAAATGTTTTGAACAATAAAATCCCTTGCAGTGAAATCGCTAAATCCACCTCGTCCCGAATTGCTCAAGACGAAGTGGCAGCTGTAAAAGGGCAGACTAGCTGGCAATAAGGAATGTGGAGCATGAAATAAATAAAAAAGTAACATTAGAATACGGAACAAGAAGGAGGTAAAATATACTTTACTGAGTGAGGCTCGAGTTTGGAAAGCAACCCCAAAGTGTCCTTGGTTATCTTACAAACTGGTTCTTTGTTGCCATAAATCTCACCTGAACAGTTCTTGCAGGATCTAATTCTTTTCGTATTTGAAAAAAGCCCTTTGATCCTGGTTTTAATTTATATTCGATCTGATTTTTACCTTCTTCAAAAAGAAAAAAAATACACTGAAGATCTATAAAAAAAATGTCGTTTTTAAGTCCATAATAGACTTACAACCTCCTCACCATGTTGTTAAGTTGTTTTGCCAAACTTATTACTTCATTTTTAAAATGCTTGTGGATAAAAATCACCATGAATTTTAAAAGAAGAGAGAATGTTCCCTCGACGAGGCTGACTATTGATAACTTTATCGGTTATTTTAAATATAGACGCGATTCAGTCCCTCATGAAAGACGAATACGATGAAATTCTGTACGGCAACTACTGGCTATAGCTTACAACCTTGCTTTGGAAAATATCTACCCTGAATATGATGACGTCACAGATCTGAGTGTACTGTGTATACAACTGAATCATTCAGATCAGCACATCTTGGCTACCCAGGGCTCTGTTGATGACGAGCATGGGAACTTCAGCTGCTGAATTAAAGAGCTGAAATAAGGGACATCAGCGTATTCTGTACTTTCCTAATCATTTTTTTTTGTCCACGTTTATTAGAAGGCTGGGAATTCCCGCCAAAGTGCTTAAAGGTGCAATGTCGTGTGGTTACTCTTGGCGGCCAAATTATATAAACCTAAATTGACAATGATGGCATAGTCAAAAACCATCATTGGACCTTTTCCACGACCCCCACCAGTCCCATCTCACTCACACGTCACACCTTGATCTCTCTCATAAATTGACTCGAATGTAGAAAGTTCAAAGATTAACCTGCAATAATTATTATGAGAGCAGTCCGGGCTTTGGTCGACCTAACTTGACCTTCGACCCGGCTCCTCCACTCTTCCCAGGTATCAGTTTTTTTATCAGTTAAGAGTTGAAACGGCCTTGCTCTACATTGTACACTGGTTGGTCCCTGGCCTGGTTTGTAGCTCTGTGAGTGTGACGCTAGCCGCAAGCCAGTCTCGAGTCACCCGTCATTGTGATCGCTGAGGTTTTGTCATCTCCACAGCAAGAATTGTCGGCAGCGGTTTGCTTCATTAGTCTATCTGCAGCATACAACCTACAACCTACAACCCACAGCCTACAACCTACAGCCTACAGCCTAAAGAAACAACGCTTTAAAGACAAGAGGACCTCTGCTATAGGTTTTGATCTCAACAGTTTTAAATTCTATCAAGATGGCCGAGGAGAGACATGTTCTGATTGCCATGGATGAAAGTCACCACTCTGATGACGCCCTAGAGTGTAAGTTGGTTATGTAAATTCTTGTAAGCTCTATAGGTTTTTGTAAGTTAGTGACGCAGATAATGTTTTTGTACCAATCACTTTATGTGAATTGGGAACAGAATTTAATTTGACATAAATTATATCCTTGCGTTACAAAGTATAAACTTAAATGCTCCAAAATTTCTAGAATGTAAAACCTGAAACTGGAGGAGGCTGCCGTTATTGGGCTATTTTCTTCGATTTAACATCTTAATGACTTTGCGATGGAAGTTGCCTGTGTTTGAGTTTGTAGCTCAGACAACATATCATCATGGTTTACCTGCAGATGGTTATGGGTGGGTCAACTGCTAATTGGTCAAGAAGGGTGGAGTTGGTTCTATAATCTCCCTGGCTCTTTTTTTTCGTCTCTATCTCTTTATCTCTCTCTCCTCTCTCTCTCTCTATCTCTCTCTCTCTCTCTCTCTCTCTCTCTCTCTCTCTCTCTCTCTTTCTCTTTGTAACAGTCTTTCGTCTTGTTTATCTATCTATTTAACTATCCATTCATCAACTTTTTTGTCTATCTTATTATCTTTCTACATGTATGTATATCTACCAACTTAGCTACCCATCTATCTATCTATCTATAACACTAATTGCACTGAATTTCTTTCTTCTCTGAAATTTCTGAAATATATGTCATCCCTGTTGATTTTGCACGTCTTGGAGGGTGTGAAAGACAAAACTTGAGAAAAGACAAACCTTTGAATTCAGTCATCGAATGTACCTACTTTTCTTTATTTGTGTGTGTAGCCAGCCCTATCCAACTCTTATCTGATTGACCTCATGTTAACCTCTTTGAATTAGCATACTCAGCAGGTTTAATCTGAACTGAGTCCGAGAAGAAGACAATATAATAATTGTTGAGGGCACTTTGTGTCGACGGTTTTCTGGCAAATAATTAGCAAGGATTTGGAATGTAGGCCTGAAAGCTTTTGTTGAATTAAAAAGAGGAAAACTTTTGAATGAGAGATGGATAGATAAATAGATAGATACATAGATGTAATGATTGATTCAAAAAGAGAGAGAGGGAGGGAGAGAGATAAAGACAGATAGAAAGAGAGAGAGGAAGAGAGAGAGAGAGAGACAGAAAGGGGGAGAGCGAGAGAGACAGACAGACAGAAAGGGGGAGAGCAAGAGAGAGAGAGAGAGAGAGAGAGAGAGAGAGAGAGAGAGAGAAAGTGTTTGGTATAGATTTTTTTTTCACAAATGTGTTGAAAATCTGTACGTGCTGTTACCTGTCACGTAAGACCATCGATAAAAGGATCAACTGCAGAGTAGCTTTGGAATTTATGCCCGCAGCTCGAGGAATTTGTGACGTGTTGAAAGGAGACAATAGTACAGCTGTACACTAGAAGTGATATATTATCTTGTGACATTTGTGTGCACGTAAAACTTTTCTTTTCTTTAGTTTCATAACAAGCTGGGCCACCATCTTTTCTAGGGGCGAGTTATTCCCTCATCGATCTGTGTATCCTATAGGATATACATCTTACGTCCTGATACCCAGTTTGGTGGCCCTATAAGACAGACCGCTGTATTGATTCAGGTTAAGACATGTATAGCAAACAAAGATGTGCACTTTGTCGGTGGTCAATACAACCTGTCTTCTTGAGACCCCACTCGCTGCAACCTGCAACTCGTCTCTAATGTTCTCTACTCGCCTAAGTCTTTGCGACAGCTTACAGATTCTCGAATGAAACCTGAAGCTGGACTGAATGCGATACATTCAAGATAGCCGATCATTCGCTTCATTGGTAATGGAGGAAAAAGGGGGGGGGGGGATTTCCAAGACCACACCACCACAAATGGTGGTCTCAAGACTGTAATTGCTCTGTAGATTGTCTAAGATTGTTTTCTAATTCTTTAAAAGTTTCAGGTCAGAGATGAGAAGTTGAAAGGACGGGGTAGGGGAGGGACATTTGAAAGAAGGTAGCATGCGATGATATATGGGAGTAACAACCATTAAAAAAATTGTGTGCTTTTCCACAAAATTATCATATCAAAAAGCTTTTGTCGAAAAGTTTAAATCAACTTTTGTAGCCAATTACACCAACTGTGTTTCTGAATCTCTTTGATATTGTTCAGTTATAGGCCTTATCTTTACCACTGCAATCCTATCTCAATAACCTGTTGCTCCCTCTATACGGGAGAGAACATGCAAATAGAGACGTTGAGATTTTACATAATCCCTGAAACTTTCAGACATTTTCTCCACTGTGTTAAGCGTAAACAAAAGTCAAGAGGCCATGATAGCTTTGTTATCCAGAGTGAGTCATGGCAGTAGGACAAACCGGTTTAGCAGTATGTAGACACTGACATGAGCATTGGGTGCTTCTGTCTATCCCGGTTTCTACTACCTTTGTTTCTTTCTTGTTTTTCATCAGCTTCCTTGCATTATTATCGTTTACATTTCGAACGGATAAGAAAACAAAATTTATTGAAAAATGAGTCAATGATCGATTAAGTTTTGTATCAAGTTTCCAATTTTTATTATTGTTTTTACTTTATATCATCTGTCATTGCCGTTTATGCTTTGGACCTGATGGTTTATTGAAACAAAGAAAATTGATGTCAAACAAGTAATTTCTTGGTATTTTAAAGAGAAACCCAAACAATTGTATCTATTATAGGTTGTCTCAGCTAACAAGAGAGATAATAAATTTTAACTTTACGTCTCCCCCAAAGATACAGAAATTCTGGGGGGAAAGATCCATCGCAACATTCTAAAATTGATCTTCACATTATTTTTCCGATAAACATCACATCATATTTTGAAACACCCTTGTAATAACTACATTGAACTTGTGATGTATTAGGAATCTGAGCGCTGAACTCAATCAAACAAAGGGTTATTTGAGATTTCATGATACTGATTCTCTCAGATTTAATGCCCTCCAGTATTGAACTCACCCCGATTTACCTTCCCATAATTCCATTTTCAAATTTATACGCATGAATATATCTTTAGCGTCGCAATTAAAATGGATAACTCAAAGCAAGTTTTGAAATAGTTCTCAGGAAAGGCTTAAAAGGAAAAGTTCGAATCAGATACAAACTATACTATCTCTTCAACAAAATAGCTTACTCGACCCGACTTAACCTGAATACATGAGAGAAAAAAAAATAAGTTTTAACCATGAAGAATATGAAGCTACAGTATTTGTCTCTTTCTGCGTAACGAATTTGCTCGTTATAGTAATAATTATTATCAGTGTGTCAAATTAACATTGTGTCTCTTATTCCATACACGGTGTAGACCCCAGTGTTATGTAAGAGTCGAGTATGATAGCGCAGACAAGATGGTAACATAAGCAAAGCTGCGTCCTCGACTGAAGAAACTGCCTTGTCGTGTCTCTCTAAAGTTCATTGACTGATAACATTTGGAAGAGGTGTTGAAGTTGAAGAGAAACTTGGAGAATTTATAGATACGAAATGGAAATCTTTAGTCGGCGATGACAGAATTTGTCATACCCAGGTAGCCATTAGAGATAGAGGTTCAACCGTGAAATGGATTCTTGCTCATCCATGAATCTACGTGCATACTTAGGTACACAAAGGGTTTGGTCATGCAGCAGAAGCAGACATTAAGCGAATAGGAATATGCACGAGTTTATAAAGTTGTAACAAAACACTTGATCCAACACGGAAGAAATTACTTATTGTTTATAAACCAAGCACAAATCAATGTCAGAGGAATCAAAACAATTAGAAATAAAGATATTTGGCTTTCAATAAATTCATTGCGTTTTAACCCCC
This sequence comes from Elysia crispata, assembly GCA_033675545.1. NCBI lineage: Eukaryota > Metazoa > Mollusca > Gastropoda > Plakobranchidae > Elysia > Elysia crispata. Next base: position 335,442 of record JAWDGP010006302.1, on the reverse strand, counting down.
CCTCCTTTCTCTCTCTCTCTCTCTCTCTCTCTCTCTCTCTCTCTCTCTCTCTCTCTCTCTCTCTCTCTCTCTCTCTCTCTCTCTCTCTCTCTCTCTCTCTCTCTCTCTCTCTCTCTCTCTCTCTCTCTCTCTCTATTTATCTAGTGCCAGTATGTCTATTTATTCTGGTCCCTCTCTTGCTCTTTCTCTTTGCCTTTTCCTCTTTCTCTCTCTTTCTCTCTTCCCTTTTGTCTGTCTCTCTGTCTCACTCACTCTCTCCTCTCTCTTCCTCTCTCTCTCTCTCTCTCTCTCTCTCTCTCTCTCTCTCTCTCTCTCTCTCTCTCTCTCTCTCTCTCTCTCTCTCTCTCTCTCTCTCTCTCTCTCTCTCTCTCTCTCTCTCTCTCTCTCTCTAAGTGCCAGTCTGTCTATTTATTCTGGTCCCTCTCTTGCTCTTTCTCTTTGCCTTTTCCTCTTTCTCTCTCTTTCTCTCTTCCCTTTTGTCTGTCTCTCTGTCTCTCTCTCTGTCTCTGTCTCTGTCTCTGTCTCTGTCTCTCTCTCTCTCTCTCTCTCTCTCTCTCTCTCTCTCTCTCTCTCTCTCTCTCTCTCTCTCTCTCTCTCTCTCTAAGTGCCAGTCTGTCTATTTATTCTGGTCCCTCTCTTGCTCTTTCTCTTTGCCTTTTCCTCTTTCTCTCTTCCCTTTTGTCTGTCTCTCTGTCTCTCTCTCTCTCTCTCTCTCTCTCTCTCTCTCTCTCTCTCTCTCTCTCTCTCTCTCTCTCTCTCTCTCTCTCTCTATCTATCTATCTATCTATCTATCTATCTCTCTCTCTCTCTCAATCTCATGTTCTTTTATCCACCAATAATTTCATTTCTTTTTTTTTCCTCTTTTCCTGTGTCTTGCGAACAATCATTTACCATACAAATATCTAAAATGACAACGGGTTGCTACCAAGCCATTCTTCTCCTCTCTATACGTCATGAATTTTATCTCGTATTTCTCCAAAATGACAGACAAGGGCATCATTATGCTTTTCCTCATCTGCTACATTTCTTTCTCCTCTTTACCTCTTTCTATCTCTCTATTTCTCTCTCCTTGTGTATGATTAAATATTATTTTAACAAATTTTTACTTTTATAATTATTCTCATAACACGCAATGTTTCGAGCATCTTTTTGTACGCTCTTCAGACGAGTTGCTCTGCTTTAGGCGCTTTTATTTTAAAACTCCCCACGTCAAGCATTTTATCGTGTGTACTAAATTGAAATAAAAGCATGTGTGAAAACTTATCATGTCAACTTTGATATACACAGTAAACTGCTTTTTTACTTTTTAATTTTCGGTTGACTTTTTGCAGTTTTTGAAAGTGTAGGTATAAAACCTGAGTGACAAATGGCCGCCCTCAGCAAATTGAACAACTGTTAACCACTGCCCAATCTGCAACAGTTTTCATTCTGATTTTATTCCTTTGTTTTTATTGTGTTGTTGTAAATGACATCATTGTCGGTGAGAGCCTGTTGTTGATAAGGTCACGGCTTTAGGTTGTACGGCACAAACTCCCGTGAGAAATTCTTATTCTCTTTCCTCTGTGTCTGTCTGTTTGTCTGTCTGTCTGTCTGTCTGTCTGTCTCTCTCTCTCTCTCTATCTATCTATCTATCTCTCTCCTCTCTCCCTCTTTCTCTCTCTCCTTCTCTCTCTCTCTCTCTCTCTCTCTCTCTCTCTCTCTCTCTCTCTCTCCATCCTTTTCTTGTTTCTGCCGTTATCCATCTTACCATTAACCACCACAGTTGACAACGTGCATATTAAAATGACATTTCAAAAGTATAGATCCTGTCTGTTTTCCGAACACGAACGTGTCCCAGTCCTGGCCTAGGACAACATGCAACTAACAGTCAGACTGGGACCAGCTAGCAAGGTGAGACCGCAGACTTATATATTGATGGGACACTTAGCAAAGTTAGAGCCCATACTCATACATTGAGGGGACACTTAGCAAAGTTAGAGCCCATACTCATAGATCGAGGGGACACTTAGCAAAGTTAGAGCCCATACTCATAGATCGAGGGGACACTTAGCAAAGTTAGAGCCCATACTCATACATTGAGGGGACACTTAGCAAAGTTAGAGCCCAGACTTATATATTGAGGGGACACTTAGCAAGGCCAGTGCCCAAACTTAGACAGAGAGGGAGCTACGGTAAAGGTTTTTCAAACGTCAGGCATTGTGTTTTTGCTCTAATGACAAGCCTGAGAGGCGCCCCCCGCCAGTATAGAGCATCAAACACCAAACCTGATAAGATAACATCGCCTTGATCAGCTGCTGAAGGTCACACAATGGCCAGGTTTTCAATCAACGTGTGATCACGCAGAACTACGCACTAGAAAAACAAAACACGTCGCTCTTAACTATAAGCATTTCAAACCCTCAAACACTGTTGTAGTGTGCACCAGGTCCTCACTCCCATTGGAAGTTTTTCAGGTCAGTGACCCCATTCGGCTTAGACAACCTCAGTCGACGAACCTGTACATGCACGTTGGAGTTATAAGTCTTGGCGATTTTTCTCTTACATAAAGTATTGTTCTCATCGCTTTAGTTTCTTACTTACGTCCTCTTTGCGACGCCTCACATGTTGTGATAGAATTTGTGGACGTTAACATCTAAAGTTTGGCAGTTACTTTCTAAGCTTAATCGTGAATAAATGTTCCATTTGAAAATGTCAAGATTTCATTCTATAGCGTTTGTCCTCTTTTTAACAGTAATGTCATCCAGATGTAATAACATCAGAAATACTCACTCCTAACTTAAAGCCAGGAGCCATGTGGCAAGAGGCGCCTAGCAACAATTGTTACAAGCTTCATGGTATTAATGATAACCATTTCTGGTCATTATTTCCCACAGATTACATCACAAATGTCCACCGGGCGGGGGATCACGTGGTCATCCTGTACGTGCCAGAGTATCACACCGTGATCCAGTCACGTGAGTTAACATATAACACTTGTCACTGGATTCCAACTTCTTCTTCTTCTTCTTCTTCTTCTTCTTCTTCTTCTTCTTCTTCTTCTTCTTCTTCTTCTTCTTCTTCTTCTTCTTCTTCTTCTTCTTCTTCTTCTTCTTCTTCTTCTTCTTCTTCTTCTTCTTTTCAAGCCATTTTCACCTTAATTTTGTGACAACATTTAATCATCACCTCACTTAGCCACCCATGGCCTCTCTGTGTTACGGTGATAGTCATGACAGATCTCCCCATTATCATCACCATCATCCTCATCATTATCACCATCATCACCAACATCATCATCATTATCATCATCAACAAAATTATCATCATCTTCATCATCATCATCATCATCATCATCATCATCATCATCATCATCATCATCATCATCATCATCATCACTATCACTATGATCATCACCTCATCTAGTCACCTAAGGTCTCTCTGTGTTCCAGCAATGGTTATGACAGATCTCAGTATAGTGCTCGACTATCGCCATCATCATCATCATCATCATCATCACTACCAACACTATCATTGTGATGTATCACTATGATCATCACCTCATCCAGTCACCTATGGTCTCTCTCTGTGTTCCAGCAATGGTTATGACAGATCTCAGTATAGTGCTCGACTATCGCCATCATCATCATCATCATCATCATCACTACCAACACTATCATTGTGATGTATCGCTATGATCATCCAGTCACCTAAGGTCTCTCTGTGTTCCAGCAATGGTTATGACAGATCTCAGTATAGTGCTCGACTATCGCCATCATCATTATCATCATCATTATCATCATCATCATCATCATCATCATCATCATCACTATCACTATGATCATCACCTCATCCAGTCACCTAAGGTCTCTCTCTCTGTGTTCCAGCAATGGTTATGACAGATCTCAGTATAGTGCTCGACTATCGCCATCATCATCATCATCATCATCATCATCATCATCATCACCAACACTACCATTGTGATGTATCGCTATGATCATCCAGTCGCCTATGGTCTCTCTGTGTTCCAGCAATGGTTATGACAGATCTCAGTATAGTGCCTGATCTGATGCGGGACGAGACCGAGAGGATCAAGGCAGTTGTGGACAAGATGGGCAAGAAACTGCTTGATGCTGGGGTGAGTGCCTCTCTCTCTCTCTCTCTCTCTCTCTCTCTCTCTCTCTCTCTCTCTCTCTCTCTCTCTCTCTCTCTCTCTCTCTCTCTCTCTCTCTCTCTCTCTCTCTCTCTCTCTCTCTCTCTCTCTCTCTCTCTCTTTCTCCTTCTCTCTCTATTTATCTATCTATCCCTCTTTGCCGCTGTCTGTCTGCCTGTCTCTGTTACTTTCTCTCTCTGTCCTTATCTATTTATTACTCTCTCTTCCTCCCTCTCTCTTTCTCTTTCTCTCTCTCTCTCTCTCTCACTCACTGTCGCTGTCACTTTGTCTATTCATAAGCAGATAACTGTTTTTTTTTTTTATTTGGAGTGCCCATTTTTAGCCTCGTTGTGGATGAGCTGCACACCACACAATCAAATCAAATCGAACTGATTTCTCTCTCCAGCTCGGCGGCCATGTCAAGAGCGTTGGCGGGAAGCCAGGGGAGGTCATTGTGAAAGTTTCCAAGGAAGTGGACGCGGCGCTTATTGTGCTCGGCAGTCGTGGAATGGGAACTCTCCGGCGCACGCTCATGGGCAGCGTCAGTGACTACGTGATGCACCACTCTCACATCCCCGTGCTGGTGTGCAAACACCCGGATGTCCACAAGCATCATGGTCACGGCCACGGTCATCACAAGCAAGAACACGCCCACTGAGGACTCTGGCAGTGTCTAGATCTACTCTGTGGTAGTGAAATGGTTAGGCTAGTTGATGCCATGTTCATCATTTCTGATACAAAAGACTTTCAAAATCCTACAGTTTTATGGAGAGTCCGATTTTTGGACAATTTCATTTGATCATTTCATTAATAAAAATAAAACACATAGATGTTCGAGTTATATGTGATTCCGTTAACAAGAAAATTATTTCAAGTAGTTTATATTATCTGTGTTTTTTTTAAATTAGCTTTAAAACATGGAGAATGAAAGTACAGTTATTCGGACAAGACCAAAGATTAAATTGGCTTTTTCTTGGTTCGGTTGATTAGGTTGTATTTTGTTTGAAATGTTTTGGTGAGAAATCGTCCTGTTAAAAAATCTGAAGGCTACATGTTTTAGAAACGTTTTTTAACACAGGACTGTCTTTCATAGCCTGAACAAGTTTCAAGGGCTAATTTCATTGCATTCTAGTTCTGTTCTCATTTCTCCCAGACTCTTATCTAATGCATTATTTTATTTCGAATTTCAGATTTTTCTTTTTTGTATGTCAGAAAAAAAACATTGTAAAATGTGTAATCATATTTATTTCAATATCCGGGATAAACGCTATTTACTAAGACTGCAGCTTTTATTCATTTGTTTTTCTTTTCACCATTGAGATTCACATGTTAGGGCAAGAGTTCACTTTGTGACGTGCATACAGCTCTTTATGTATGGTTCTAAACATCGCTAGTTAAACACTCCATCAAAATGGCTTTGATTCGTTTTATCACCTTCATTTATTCTTCTTGCTCTTCTTGAACATAAATTGCTTTTCATTTTAACAAAAAAAAAAAAAAAAAGAAGTTTTCGATAAAAGATAATATAATTTAAAAGATTATTACAAGTGGCTTGTTCTTTAACAGTTGATAAAACAAAACCACTTTAGAGTCAGCTTCTGAGGACGTTTGCGCTCACACTGGAGATAAAAACCATTATGTTTAGTATCATTATTATGGTTATCCGTTAATCATCCGTTTTCTTAAACTAAATCCTCTAGCTTTTGTATCTTGGTTTGATCAAAGATTTCAACTAAAGGCGTCTTGGTTATTGTCGTTTCTTAAATACTATACACTGATCCTGACCAATCAAAGTGGTGAGCAATGGAGATGGATTACTGGGTTACCAGGACTGTTCAATTTTTTTTTTACTGTTTGCATCACGCAATAAAATCAATACAGCAGCCTAGTTTAGTTGGCTTCTTTATTTTCTTTTTTTTTTTTAATTGGTTTTGTCTCGTTGTAGCCCCTGCCGTGTATATCGTGTTAAGTTAAACCCGATTAATGCGATACTCTCCTTGCAGTTTATTCACAGCTGCAGGCTTATATCGCAATTGTACATTTCAAGGGCATCGGGATCTATTATTTACTTTATCTCAGCTTTTTAATAAATTTTAACGATGTAGAGTTATAAGAGATTTCTGAAGATTTTTTTTTCATTTTGTAGTTAAAGAAAAAGAAACGGAAACCAATTCTTTTCCCATTTTTTTTCTGCTTTATGACAACTTTCGGCTCGTTTGGAAAAATAAATAAGATGCAGATGGGCGCTGATTTTACTCTTTTATATATATATATATATATATATATATATATATATATATATATATATATATATATATTAAAGTGTATTTCTACGAACGATGGCACCCGAGAGTTCCTTTCTTATTCTACCGCAAAAAAACGTCTAGAGTAGGATCAGGCTTGGTTATACTAAAGACGAACATCCACCAGTCTTTGGACACATTCTTTGCTGTGTAAACATCATACGAGGACCAAGTGAAAAAAAAAAACAGTTACTAGAATCTATACTCGGAATCATTAGGCCAGTGATGCCCCTGGTTCTTGCTCTTCGCCATTAATAACAGTTAAGGCATTTGTGTTCTTTTCGCTAATGCCTTGCACACGTAACCTTGCACCAGAAAGTGCTGTCTTGTTGTATGTACTTGTGAATTGTTGCACTCTTGATAATAAAGCTAAGCAAATCGCAGGAGCTGCAGGAATTTTCTAGCAGAGTATTTTACATTTTCTAGGTCTTGATAACCCACATTTCTCTGTCCTTGGTACATAGGGGACTGACCTGTTAGAGTAAAACAAGATGACTATATTACATTACATGCGTATTAAGTATACAACTTTTAAGATTTCGCACAATGAAAATGACACCAGATAGAAAGAGAAGGTATTTAAAAAAAAGTAAAAACAGCTAATTCTATATTTTATGAGGATCATTCTCAGGGTGGATTTGATAAGTTTAGAACTCATGACTAACAGTGAATGTTTCTCCAACGATAATTTAAAAATGTGATAGATTTAGTGTTTAAAAAAAATAGCTAGAAAATAATATCGGACATGAACTTTCGTACAAACCATAAGAGCTAAGTAGATGATGGAGGAGCGAGGGAGTTATAACATCAGTAATTTTAAGACACCAACATCGTTTTGGAAAGACGCAGCTGAGGCCTGGGTAGACATCCACAACCAAGTCAAGGGTGACCACTGTTGGCGAGATGATCCTGTGGACATGCTATATCAACCTTCGTTCTATCACGAAGTATTGGCATAAACAAAATAAATTCCTAATTATACAAATTTGGATAGAAGTAAATGTTTTATACACAGAAAGTTATTTGACTATACCCAAATCATCACCTTTAAAGATATTAATGGTTCATCGGGAAGTACCCTGAGCTCATTTTATTTATTTAGCAGAAAAAAACTTCGTTATTATTTTTTTTTTTTTACTGTCGAAAAAGAAAAAAAATCTAGAGGACAAGGATGGAATCTGACACGCGGGAGATAAAAGCAGTGACGGTATTTATACCAGAGGCTTTTGAGACTTTTTATTTTTTTTGTACAAAACAAAAACTACGGTAACACACAATTAGTCTAAGTACCAGCAACAAACATAGTCCCCATTTTTTTCATAATTATATTTTGGAAAAGAAAGTTTGGTATCGACATTGATCAATTCTTGAATATTGGAAGAAATGCGTCCGAAGAAACAAGGCTGAGAACTCTGCATTTCAAAATCATCCCCAACACAATGGCCAACAAGTGGATTGTGACAGACGTCAGGTATGGCGGAAACGGACTTTTTTAAAATTATACAAAAGAAAGCCTAGTTTTAAAATTAACATTGTAAGTTATTTAAAGTCATTAAAAAAAGAAGCTTGGTTGAACCAACTTAAGTACCGCATATCATCAGCGCTGTGTCTATTAACAATCAATAGACATTGAAAAAAAGATCTATATTGGCGCCACATTGCTGACCCTAACTTGCAAGGATCTCCAAGTATCGAGATGAAGAGCTGCGGAACTGAAAAAAACTTTTTTGGGGTTTGTTCGGTAAACAAGAGCTTGGTACAGCTTTAGAGAAGTAAGGGCAAGATAATCTTCGTCCTTGTCATATTCTTTGTTACTATTATCATCCACATTTTGTTATCATTGCAGTTTATCATTGTTTAAGAAAAAGGAAAACGTTTGTTATTCCTTTCCATCTCAAGTTCTACCGGTACTGCATGATAAGCGAGGAAATGCAGATAGACAGAACCAAGGAAAAAAATGATGGGACACAAAGAAAAGCATGAAAGAGGGTTGACAGGTTAACAAGCTCGAGGATCATTCAACTAAAAATATGAACAGCAGCATTCATGAGGAAATTTTAACCTTTTCAAGAAAAAAGAAAAGGCACAGCAGCCATTCAAAGAAATTAACTCTAAAGACCATACTAATGGACAAAGAGAGGCACTCGAGGTTATTCATGTCAGAAAAAAAACCAAGGAAAGAGATTTGAAAAGGGGGGGGGGGGGAAGAGAGAGAGAGAGAGAGAGAGAGAGAGAGAGAGAGAGAGAGAGAGAGAGAGAGAGAGAGAGAGAGAGAGATCATTTTGAAGTATTGCAGAAATGCCCCATGTCGAAATTGTTGCTACAGCTGCTGGACTTGCTGCTGCCGATGATGATAATGGTGATGATGTTGATGATGATGATGATGGTGATGATGATAATAATAATAATAATAATAATAAAAGAAGAAGAACAAAAGTAGCAACAATAATAACAACAATAAAACCAACAACAACAACAACAACAACAACAACAACAACAACAACAAACAAACAACAACAAGGATATTGTTGGCTGTATACGCCCTCTTCCAGAATGAAGAACAGAAAAGAAGTTTGTTTGTAAACGCAATCGTGGCTACTTTCTCTTCTTCTTGTCCCCCTTCATAATGCAGCACAGCTATGGTATAAATTACATACACCATTTTTTGAAGGAGTATCGGTGAGTGAAACGTATTCAAGACCCATACCAATGAAATATATGATCAAAGCCACCACCTTGAAATCTATATCTTAAGTTTTAGCTTTTGATGCCAAACATGTTTTAGGTCTAGATTAAATATCTAATTAGATGTCTAGATAAGGATGTGTAGACTAGCTTCTTCAAGATCCAAAATTTAGAATTTTAATATTGCCTACCATACATAGCTCTAAAGATCTAGTCTTCAGACGGTAAAAACTGAGTGCATTCATTTGTAGATGACTTTAGAAATCCAGATCTGGACACTTAGAGTATTTAAATATCAGGATCTAGTTCGGGGTGTGTGTATAAAGGTTATATGGGATATCTAGATCTAGATGTAGAGCAGATTGTCGACTATACAAACTTTATTAAAATAAGATATAGATCTATGCACTTCTAGATCTAGATCTACTTGATGTGTCATTACTCTTCCTCTTAGATTTGGTCATGCTATCATGAAAATAATTTTAATCTGCAGATCACAGATGAACATTTGGAATCAATGACTAGTCCTGGGCAGAATTAATCAACATGACGATCTGTCAAGATGGAATGTACTGATAAAAGAAATTTACCAATAGAAGGAATTTGTTTTAAGTGGCACAGCCAAAGGTAAGTAATAATAATAATAATAATAATGACAAAAGCTATAATATTCATTATAGTGTTCCATTTAATTAAATACTGATAGAAATAAAATAATAATTATTATAATATTCTTTTGAAGGCATAAATGTTACTGGCATGAGCGTTGAATTCATTATTGAGACAGTGGAGGTAGATTTCCAAGATGCACGACTCCTAAGCAGCTTGATGAAAGTTGAGCTTGTAATGCTATCTAGGGCTTACATGATTAATTTGAAAAGTTGTATTAAAAACCATTTGACAACTATCTGAGTATGTTTCAGGATCTGTGATGGGTAATGTCGAGGCTCATGATTTTGCCCCTGTGCGGGCTGATGAGAGAAAGGTCCTCAACCTTAGTCGGAAAGTGACACCAAAGCAGTTTGTGAAGGTGAAGCAGGGAATCATAACCTTAGCCCAATGAAATATTTTCTTTGCCTTTTTATTACAAAGAATTCATTGTAAAGAAGTTTTCGATGCAAAATAAGTGTAATAGAGACTTATAAAAAGCTCATATGCGAGCATGTGGAATTAAAAGAAATGAGGCACAAAAACATCAGTTCGATAAAATAACAAGTGATAGTAATGCATGCTGAAATAAGAGAAATACATGTGAAAATATCATATGCTTAATTTCATGCCACCAATGGTGTGTTGTAAATTTGTTCTAAAAGATATTTAAGTATTCCATGGGTCAAATTAGAGGTGTATTTGTCTTACAAAACCAGTCTAATTAAATTAGTTTGGTAAAGTTGCACAACTTCTTTTATTACAAAAATATATTGCTATTGCTTGTATTTTCTCCTCTGTCGTTACAAGCCATTAAACGGTCATTACTTCCATCACTATCACTGATAATACAACAATTCATTATTGGTGATCAAATGGTCCATCACAGGTTTTTATGATCTGATTAACTCTATCAATCTCTCACAAATAGCACCTCAATGGGGAGTATCACGATGCATGCCTTACAGAACTGCCTTGGAACATCCGTGACTCTGTATCGCTGTATGAGGCAATGACAGCATCGTTCAATGCCCTGTCAGAGCTTCCAGTAGAACTTCCACTGCGGCTGCCACATCTCAGCAGTCTGGACCTGAGCCACAACCAGCTGCGATCCCTTCCGGAGAGCTTCGGGCTGCTCTTCCATCTCGCTGAAATCCATATGCAGTACAATCGTCTGACAGCTCTGCCAGAAAGTTTTCTACATCTAGTCAAGTTAGAGAAGGTAATCTCCAAGTTTTCTGACAGTGTTTGGTCCCGAATTGATCCTTTAATTTATGAGGAGCTTTTAGAAGTGTTAACTTCCAAGAAAAGGTCTTTATACATTTCTCTGATAAATATTTATGTCAAACAAACACTCTTTCAATCTTTTTTATTTGTCTGTCTTCTAACTCAGCAACACTCTTGATCCACAAGAAAAATATAAATTTTTGTTTTTTAGTGTATTTGGCAATTTTTTACTTTTTGTTTCAATTTTCATGGTGCAAAGTAAAATTGAGGAGTTGCATAAAAAATAATTCTAGCTTCTTGCAATTTTTCTTCTTCGAGAGGCTAAATGTTGCATAGATTGTTTTATTTGGTCTTCATCACTTAACAGATAGACCTGTCACATAATGAGATCAGACACTTGCCAGAAAATATCGGTAACATGGAGAAACTGTCGAGGCTGAATGTATCTCACAACAAGCTCAAGACGTTGCCGTTGTCCCTGGGCTCACCGATGTGTCGAGTTCATCTTCTTCTTGCCCAACAAGTAATCATTAAATGCACGTTAAAATATGCTTATTTCTCAACTGAAGGTCCGTAATAGCCCGAACCACTTTGTTATTGGATTCAGACAACTCAAAGTGATTCATTCATGCACTTGTTTTATTTTTTCTTTTCATGTTCAAATGCTGTCAGTTAGGATTTTTTTTAAACATGCTTTAACATATCAGAGCAACTCACATTTTAGAGCATTAGAGTCATGATTCCAGCTAAGCACTGTTTAATAGCACACCATTAATATCACAGTCTGTCCATAAACCGTGACCCATTTATAGATTGATAGATTGGTAGACTGATGAAAAAGTAGGTGAATTGCTTTCTCTAGGAAATTACAACATGAGATATGGTTGGATTTGAACCTGCTATCGGTGGACTATTTATCTTATTTTCTAACCACTGTACCATGTTGCCTAAAGAGACTCACAATGAGCCTTAAGGTATGACATTTCTTTCTTTGAAAATAAAGCTTTCATCTTGAGCACTGAGTATCTCCCTTGCATATTACTGGCCAGAGTTTATTTCAAGGTTTATCCAAGTTTTTAGTTATAATAATAGTTTAATTTGATTTATCTTTATTTCCACTGCTTTGGTTTCTTAACCCCCCGCCCCCAAGTTCTGTTCTCATGTCATTGATAAAAATCCAGTTGTCGATAATATAAATAATAATGATTTACTTATATAAACCTTTAGAATCGCCTAGAAAGCCCACCGCAGGCTGTTTGTGAGGAGGGATCCAGCTCTACTCTAGAATATCTTCGCCGTATGTATACTGCCAACTGCAAAGAGTTTCCTTCTAAGGGTTCTGATGTGCCTCTCCTTGTATTTCCCAGGTAGGAATCAATAATATATTTTGTGCAAGTTTTTTTTTAATTTCTACATTTGTTGTTTTTTTATATAAAGAAAATATTGTTGCTTAGCTTAGATGGTCAAACTCAAAAGATCCATGAACATATCAATGTAATTTTTTTATTATTATAAAATGAGATGCTCTTTTTTTTTTTGGAAAGGGGGGGGGTTTATTTCAGTGAACTACACTTGTGTTGAAGTCAAATGCGTTCATCTTTGGTTATGTTGATTTAATTTGCTAGAGCCTGAATCAGCTCCTCTATCTTTCTATTAAAAGAAACGGATGTGTTGACTTCAACATAACCATTTAAACGTCCGTGTTGATTGTACTTTTCTTTCCCAGATCATTATCTATTTTTTAAAATCAAAGTGTTGTGTTGATGTTAAATTTCATTCGCGGCTCATCAACAATCTTTCCCCTTTCCCGGCAGTGCTTAATGTACCTGGACAATACTGTACATGTACATAGTTGGGAAGGGATGGTGCCAACAGCAAGAGATAGTGAGAAGTTACGCTGTAGCAGCTCAAGTATCATAGGTCTAAGCATGTTGGAATATTTTTAGTCCCATCCACTTGATTGTCCGAGCTAATGGTACAGTATAACCCTTTTCGCATCATAGAAATACATCGTTACATAGACAGTACACAGATTGTCCAATGGCCTATGAGTATGATGGTTCTGGTCAGTGACTAGAGCCAGGCACCACAGGCACAGCTCATAGTTTGTTGCGCATACGCACACACATTCACTGAGATAAATATTGGCAGCTAAGTAGATCTAGTCCAAACTAGATCTAGACCACAAAAAACAATTTTGGTGACAGGACAAAAACGCAAACTATACACCCACTTTTCTACTGAAGAATGATGAAAGTGATGACATTGTATGGTCTGCAGGTTATGAGGGAAAAGGCGGGGATGAGCACAGCACGCAAGACTCATTGGTGTGAGCATTTGTATGCCCAATGTTATGCTAGCCTCATGCAAACCTAAATTTCAATGTCTAAGGCATAGGTGCCAACTTTTGAAAAGGCAAATACTGATTTTTAGCGAAATAAGTCGCTGAGAACCTAGTGGATGATGTTGCCCTTTGAGTATAATTATCAATATTGACTTTAACACAAGCTTAATTAAACATTTATAAGGTTACCTGTTACTTAAAAGGTTATTGTAAACTTTCTATAGTTTCCTCTTATCATTTCAGTACTTTAACAAATGCACCATGGCTGCAAGCTCTGAGCGGTCCACCAAGCATGTATTTTTACCTCCGATTACCAGGATACTGCCAAATACATATTTTTTAGCACCGATATGGACACATGTACTCAGAAGCCCAAATACAGACTTAATACGTATTATACCTACTGGTTGGCAGCTCTGTAATGTGTGCGATGTATTTCCACTTTCAATATAAAAGCAATGAATATCATGGTTGGACAACTGACTGAGTGTTTCTTTTCTTTTTTTCTTTTTTTTTTCATTAGCTTCATATGCTGATAAACTTTAGATAGATCTATAAATTAAACAAAGCCAGCTGCCTCCTCACATTCCCTTTACTCTATCTTCACATCAATACAGCATGCAACCTGTAAAATTCAGAACCATCAAAAATAATCCAAACTTCCAATTTATGCAAAAAAAAAAAACCCAAAAAACTATCATCAAGCCCAGTGACACAGGTCAAGTCAGAATGTCCTATTAATAAGGGACATAAGTTCATTTATGTATGTAAAGCACAGTAAAGTCCCTTGATAAACATTGATGTACATAAAACACAGTAAAGTCCCTTGATTATATCTTACGGTTGTATTGATGTTTTCATAAATCCATGAGCTACATCAACTTAACCGTGGTCAACTGTACATTCTGTTGTAAAAATATTTTGATCCGAGGATAAACTCGGATAAATTTCTTTTCAGTCATTTTTTCCTTTCATAAAATCCTTCAGACATTGTGCCAACAAGCTGGAACCATCGGTGAACAATCCTCACTCGGCCCAAATCCAGTACATCCAAGAGCAGACGCACACTTCCCACACTACAAATCGTATCAAGGCCCCTTTACTCCCTCCACCAGATGCCACAACACTCACACCTTTCCAGCTGAGGGATAGAATTATTGGTAGGCTGATTTGCACACATCATTTGTTCTTTTGATTTTCTTAAGAAACCAACCCTGCTATAAAGTTATCCCAGGTTTACTGACAGGAAATGAGAAGAGACAGATCCGAGAGAGATAAGATAGAAGTATACATGCCTTATCTACCCTTTCATCCACTGTGATATTTAACTTTGATTTTGTTTACAGTCCAAAATGTGAGGCATGTTTAGCATACGTTTGTACATATTCATTACAAAAAAGTTAAGTTTTCTCCTTAAACATTTAACATTCATTTTGTTAGTTAGCTGCAAGACAAACAAAGTCCACTGGCCCCCACCCATCTCTCTTTCAATTTTGTCTTTTTAATTATCAATCAGAAGCAGTGTCTATTTCTAATTCTCCCTCTGCTCAGGGCTGATATACGGAGCTGCTGTTGGTGATGCCATCGGTCTGGCGTGTAGGTGGATGACTGACGATGAGTGTGCCTTCCATTATGGTAGCGACAGCGACCTGATCTACAGCAAGATAGTGCAGGATGAGCACAGGGTGCTGTGGAGACAGGGTGACTGGACTTCTAATTTTGATCAGTTTGTGAGTGATTTCTTGCTGTTGTTATATATGCTTTCACTACAAAAAATATATGTACATTATAAAAATATTACACCCACCCATACTTTCAATTTTGTCTTAAAAATATGTTGCCCAGAGATACCACCCAAGTCTGAAAATTTTGCCTGAACTTTTTTGACTCACACATGCACACCCACACACACACACCTACACACATGTTCAATTCATTCCAAATGTTTACTAATCCTGTTCTGTTTGTGCATGCTTGAAAAAAAACCTATGCCAGATGTTTGTTAAATCTACTTTGTTTGCGCATGCTTCAAAGGAATTGTCAGGAGAAGTTACTCTTCTTTACCAATCTGTTTGAGTAAGATCGTCTTCATCATACTCCATTCTATTTAACAGCAAGTTTATAATATTTTCTCATCTTCACATTTTTTCCACTTTAGGTTAAGTTAACCAGCAATTTTAGAATTGCCTGACTGCCGGAAAAGTGGCATTTCTGGTGCCCACACCCTTTAATTCATCTTTTTCTCCCATAAGTATTCACTAAGAGTATTTAAAATTTTCAGTTTCGAGTTTCAAATTTCAAATTCAGAAGAGAATGAGATTTGACAGTGTTATGCTTCTTAGGCAGAAGATATGGCTTCTCTCCAGTTCCTTTAGGCAGAGGCTGTGGCGCACCTTGAGATGCAAACCATGCTAGTGTGCTGGCTCATGCTCCAGATTGTATTTTGAAAAGATTTTACACATGTGTATACAGATTGGACAGGACTCTTAAATTTTTTTGTACTGATCACATTCCATTCTCAACATACCCAGTACTAAAAGCTGTTGCCTTACCCTAAGCGATCATGTTTTGAGCAACTGTGGGAAAGGCTGGAAAGTTTCTATGAACTGTTAATTTACTTTTTAGACAAATGATAATTTACTCAGATTAAAAATCTCTGAACCCAGATGGTGTGTTTGGAGTCTTTAGCTAACTGGGGCGGAGTTGTGGATGAGTTAGAGTTTGCGAGGCGTCTGCAAGCCTGGGCCCACCATGGTTTTCCCGAGCTTGGGGACTCGGCTGGTGTCATCACCAGTGAAGTCCTGAGAGAAGTAAGTGCTAGCTTTGAGTATCAGTTATGTTTATCAAAATCAATTTAATGAGGATTGGATTGCCAAAGAACTAAATGTTGAATGGGCGAAAAATTATCATATCAGATCTAGAACTAAATCATGTACAATTTAAGACTAGTTTGGGCAGTATTGAGGAATCTGATGTACATTTGTTTTTACAGGCTCTAAAATTGCCTTGAATAGGTTATTCATAATGGGCTAATTTGCAAGGCTAAATCCTTGATATAACCAAGTGACTTAAAGCCTCAACTAACAAATCATTGCAAGTCAGGTTATATAAGTGTGTTTGCTTTTCATAAAAAAAATTGTCACTTTAAAGACTAATTTCTTTTTTCTGCAAAATGCCATCAAAAGTTCAACCAGATTTGTAATTATTTGAACTGCACTATTTGATCCACCCTATGCGTCTGTCTCGCAGATAAAGCCTCATGTCCGTTGACATCCTCAGGTAATCCGACATCCAAACTTTACTGTAGACCCCCATGGTGCTGCTTCTATTGTGGTTCATGAAAACAACAGCTTGGACGACATCAACACCAGATTAGACCCAATACTCGAGTCTAAAACAACCAGCCCAAACCATCATGCAAACAGCAATAACTCTAATCACACATCGCCTGGCCATGCTAGCCACTCTGATCTCCCCACGGGAGAAAGCCATCATGATCACTCTTCACCTCAACACAGCTCACATGGGCGACGCTTATCTTCTTCCTCATCATTATCTTCGCTGTCGTTATGTGACCATATTGAAGTAGCTCAAAAACTTGTCTTTATCTCACCGTGCCACGTATTTGGGGAGGATAATGGAGCCGTTGTTAGAGCATCCATTCTAGGTCTGTTGTTTTGGGTTTTTTTTTCTCTGATACTCACTAAGAAAAAAATGCAAAGAAATAAAAAAATATTTTGTCTGACATTTCAATGTCTCCTCTGTCAATGTTTATTGATCTTTGAATTGTCCAGTGCAATGATTAAATGGACCATTATAAAGTAATGCGACGACCACATTGATTAACCATATGCTTGAAGAGAATGATCACATAAATCATTTAAAATAATTATTGAATTGCCAATTACCTAGCCCAAACCTACTTTGCTCTCGGATTGTTTCAGGCATACCAAACTTTCACCAGCTGGAGGAGGTTGAGGGAAACGCAGTCAGGATATGTAAAACAACACATTCCAGTGACAAAGCAGTCGCCAGTTGTGTGTTTGTTTCCTTGCTTGTTGCTCTTCTCTTGCAGGTGTATAACCAATGATGTTAATAATATAAATAACATTAGTGGATCTTTTTTTTAGTCAAAATGTGAAGAAGCTCAGAAAATCAATATAAAGAGTTGTGTAATACATTTGAAATGATTGTTTATGCTAAATGCTTTAAAAGATATTAATTTAAGATCTTAAGGATTACCCTGCAAATTGTAAAAAAAAAGATAGTTGAAAATCAATTTTTCTGGGAAGTATTTGTGTTGAACAACAAAAAACTTCTAATGCACAATTTATCACCATTTTTAGTTGCATTAGTTTTTGTACTGACCGTAAACAATCTAAATTTTTCTTCAATTTGCTTTATTGATTTGCCCACTTCTATCATCAGGGTGAAATGGACACCCTTGACTCAGAGTCAGAAGAGGGTGAGGAGACAGAGAAAGTGGTCGAGACAGACAAGGTGGAACAGCAGGTCTCTGTTGCCATGGCAATTGCCCAGGCTCATCTGAAAGATGCTGCTGGGAAGGAGAAGTTTTCTGCGTTGAGCAAACACACATCTTTTGATAGGTTTGATGTACCTCTCATAGAGTCAACTCATGTACTTTCAATGAGAGATAATTGAAGAAATTTTTTGAGTTAATTCTCATAGATCTGAGTTTATATAATTTAATATGGGAAACAGCTAGTTCTTTACTTTCCAAGTCTATTTTTAGATCTTTTAAGTGTATATTGGAAGGCTATGAGTTCTTCCTGGAAGTGCCTAAAGATGCACTGTCTTTCAAGAATTCACAAAGTAGGGTACCGAACTCACTCGGAGCATAGGGGAACCAGGAGTAGGGTCCTGATTTTCTTGGCATATGACATTATGAGGTAGTTTCCCATGGCTTTCCTGGTCGCCTTTACTTTCGCCGAGTCTGAACAGACCTAGCTAACCATTTAGTGCTGGATGGACACAGGAAGCTGAAAATCTTTTGAGCCCGGACTGTGATTCGAACTCGAGACCTCTTGACTGGAAGTCAAGTGCTCTACCAACTTAACCACTGCTCACCCCAAGAATTGATAACTGCACATTCATTTTAAAACTACATGACAATGGATGTTTAAAAGGATCTATAAACAGATTTGGATTTTACAAAATTAGATAAATATTTTTTATGAGACTGAGAGATACTTTATGGAGTTTGAAAGGAGAGGCCAAAGATTATTCTTACTTAAAGTTTAATGAAACTTCTAATCATTGAAGTCTTTTTATTTTTCAGTAACATTTTATCTCTTCGATTTCTAGTAATCAGGTGATAGTCCAAATTATTTTGATAAAAATAGTTTGAAAGTTCATTAGTTGCATTACAAATTTTTAGTTTGATTTTTTTTTTTTGCTTGTGTTAATTTAATCAATTCTTGATAATTGAACTTTCCACTTGTAGTAAAAAAATCTATATTTATTCGCGTCTAAAATTTTAAAAATCACGGGTGCAACTTTGAAAATTCATCTATGTTATTTTTTTAAGACACAGGTGCCTGTTTACCTTTATTTTTTTTCTTTGTTGCAAATAAGAAACAATTTTTTTTCATATCTTCCAGTTTTAACGCTCAAGAATCATGTGACATGAGTCACACGTTCAAGCCAGTGGAAGCAGCAATGATTGCCTTGCACTGGTGTGGGGATTTCAGGTTGGTTATCACCTTATTGCCTTACCTCACTCACACTCATTACATATTTAAAAAAAAAAACGCACAGTGCAGTCAGCTTGGCTTTCAAATTTTGATACTTTGTAAAGATTCTTGGTTCTCAAGTCTTGTGATTTGATCAAGGAAGTTGCACAGGAGATCAGAGCTTTCAAAGTGATATCTAGTCGAAGATTGTAGTACAGTGATGTCTCTGTTATGAGGTTATTTTAAGAGTGTATGAAGGGGTAGGAAGGCATGAGGTGTTGACATAGAGAAATCTATTGATGGGGGCTTATGATGCTTTCACTGTTACATAACTAATTGTTGTAGATGGGAGGAGGGTGTGGGAATAAATACACCCAAAAATAATTTCTTTCTTTTATCAGTACAAAATAATCTTTCACATCGACAGGGTGCCATGAAAAAAACATTGCATTTATTATTCTTTTGTGTTTTGATAGGGAAGGAAGTCATAATAGTGAAAACTTATAAAGGAGAATTATACATGTTTATATATGCTTTTTTCTGGTTCAACCCCAGGTCATTCATCTGTGCTCTGACGAAACTTGCGGGTGACAGTAGCAGCAATTGCTGTGTGGGCGGAGCCATTCTTGGCTGTAGGCTGGGCTACTCTCGTCTGCCCCGCCCCTGGGTGGAAGGTTTGCGAAATCGACAGCTTACCTGGCTTAACACAAAGATCAACCATCTCTTGGACATCGTTGGATTACCTTGACCTTGATCTTGGCGAGAACTGTGATGAACTTACCAGTGCTTTCAATCCAAACATTCAAAGATTGAAAACAAAATGTCTCAAATTTGATTGGATTTATCTTCTTTCATGTGAACAGAAATACAATAGTGTAACATGTACATTTATCTTTGTGGGATTTGCATTTTTATTGGAGCAGAATCAGTAAGATATTATAATGTCCACTTTTATCACATTCTTTTGCTTTTATTTCCAAATATTACCCTATTTATGTGCCAATTTTCTTCTTACACAAATTCTATTATTTTCAGTTTTGTTTCTCCCTTATTATGTTACATTGTATGAGGTTACATTAGGAATGGTCATTTATTTCATTCCACACTATTTAGATTCATTGGTTTTGCAGCTATGCTTTGGTGGTAAAAAAAAAATAACTAAGAACGCCTACATATAATTTTTTTTTCTTTTTATTAATTGAACCTCCATGCAAATTGGTGAACGCTGCTCTTACTTAATGTTTGTCAAAGGACAAAATATACATAGATCAGAAAGTACTACACAGAAAAGAACAACTGCGCAAGTTGTGTTTTACTCTTTATATCTGTTTTTTTATGTTGTTCAAAATTGCAGTACAGTTCTCTTGTACTGGTTGAATCTAATATTGTTGATGACATTTGCAAGCCTTGATTGTATCTCAGAGTTTGGGATTTCTCATAATTATATCAAAATATTTTCCTTCAGAAATGCTGTTATAAAAATTTTCAAAATCTTGCTGTTTTGGGTTGTGTGAATTTTGAGCTAGGAACCGTATCTAAGGCTAGTGATTGAAAGGTGTATATCTAGACTAAAGACTTGTATCTTTAGTCTATTTGCAACTTAAGTTAAATGATCCATAATTATGCTAAAACAGAGCCTGTATCTTTGATCACAACTGAGACTAACAGTAGCACGGTGTTGGGGAAAGGAAGAAAATTGCAAGCAAGTGAGTTGCTGAGGGTCCAAGCATCTTTCAGATAACTGGATTGCTTAAATTTTCGGCGATTCTTCAACACAATAAAAACTAGCTTTCCTAGTCCCATATACATGTTTGATATCAGCCTGTTATAAATGACAAGAAAAAGGCATTTTTCAATACTTTGCTTAAAGTAAAATTGTGAACTACAGTACAGTCCATTATTGGAATCCAGAAGACGGGAATCCTTCTTCATAATAAATTTTTAGTTTATTAATTTTACTAAATATTTACTTCTTCAACTTCTAGTTTGTCAAAATTTGTCCACAAATCCAGTTAATTCAAGTGTTGACTCGAGCTACAGTGCACACCTGATAAATCGACATCAAAGGGACCAATAACATTTCATCGAATTAAGAGAAAGTCGAATTAGTAGATAATATTAAAATTTATAAATTTTAAACTGTATAATGCCTTTTTGGGTCTGCTTGTAGGTCTGCTAAGAAACAACGTAAAGAGGACTCAATGTAGCCTCACTTTTAATAGTACTAATAAAACCCGTCCTATAATTGTGTCTAGAACCATTGCATATCCCTCTCCTCCCCTTCTCTTCCTCATTTCTCCCCTCTTCCCATCAACTGTGTGAGCAAGAAATTGCAGTGGAAGCCCCAGGCGCCAGCCCCTCAATCTCTCACTCATGCACACACACACAAGGGTGCTTGTTTCTCTACACTCTTCCCTGCACATCCAACATCCTTCCCTTTTCATCTCCCACAAATCCATGTCATGTGTGCACTGGTACACTCTCTACAAACCTTTGATCTAACTCACGAGGCTAGGCTAAAAATTAAATGGCATTTTGGACGATTTTGACACTGAATCATAGTGGAAAATTCAGTTGAATTAGGAGAAATTAGCAGATCAAAATGTTGATTTGCGGGAAAATGTATTTGTACTGATTAAAGGAATTTATTCAGGACTTGCTTGTTACATCGAATTAAGGAAATGTCGAATGAAGTGGAGGGCATTGTATTTACTTTTGTCCTTCAAAATTTTTTCACTGTTTCAAATCATAGCAAGTAACTAAAAAAATTATATGGAATTTTTTAAATCTTTAGGTTCCTGCCTTTGTGCGACATGAAAGATATAACATTTCTTCTGGTTTTTTCTTTTTATCCTGACAATTCAAATTCTATTTTTTAGCATAGAATTTGAAATAAAAGAGCATGACAGTATTACTGTTCATAAACTTTGTGAATTGTTATTTTTAAGAAGGATCATGAGAAAAAAATTGGGACATTCCAGAACTTTGCCTTCCCAAGCAGCACGAACTGAAGAAGAGTAGTTCTTATTTGATTAGAGTTACACCCTTTAAGGATCTTTCTAATTTTCTGTTAGGTATGACGAAACACTTTAGTAATATGCCATAGAAAATAATTTTGATAATATTGCGTAGAAATCTTCTGTGTCTTCTTGTGAATACATTTTATTTTAGATACGTGATAAAATTTTGAAGTTTCAATAGATTTCCGATTTGTGTTACTTTTCTCTCTCTGAATTTGTTGGCGACAGCTAAAATCCTCTAGGTAGTATGCCAAATGATTATTTATTTACTATGATTTATTCCATTTTGATTTTCAAGTACTATAATTATTATGAGATACACATCTGTTGTCAGTTATAGTTTCCATACTTACCATCTAAACTCATGTTGCTGGGACTAGCCTTAAAGGGTGCTTTATTGAGTAGTTATTGCAATATACTAAAGCTGCAAGGATTCTACTTAATTTAAATCCTATTGCTGTAAATGTAATGGATTGTGGTTTTGTCCTATAAATGGGAATTGATTCTCATTGTCAGCTACGCAATAAAGTGTTATTCACTTTTTGACACATCGGGTTCACCTTTTGTAGACAAAAGAGGTGTAAGACAGACAAAAGAAAGTCAATAATTGATCCAGATATGTTGATTCACATGCATTTATAACATGAACTTTTGAAAAAGTAGTTTTGAGTGTGATATTTAAGAAATAACATTGAACAGTACAAAGCTGTACACCTAGATCAATTTTAAGACATAAATATTAATTTACTGGCGTTTAATTTGCTCATATTTTATAGTTGTACCAGACAAGCATAAGAATAAGATTTTTTTTGTTTAAGTTATTCTAATCTCATTATTTGAGATTTAAAGCAAATATTGAAATAATGCCAAAACAATGTCATTGTGATGAATTTAGTTTTTTTTTTCCATATTAAGTATTATTTTATTTTTGATAAATGCACATGGCAATTTGTACCTGTTACAGTATAGAAACATGATTACTTTTTTTCATGTAACAGTTTAAGGCATGTACTGATGTTTTTTTGTAAGTGACATTACTATTTGTATGATTTATCTATATGATATCAAAGGAAGGGCATGATAAAGAAATTTACAGGGGAAAAAGTACATCCTCCCTTTCACAAAGGTTCATTGTACATGAATAATATTAATAAAACTGGGAATTTTTTTTAAATGAACAGATTTATATGTCCGTGTTCTCAATGACTTCAATCATCACATGGTTGAAGTTTGTGTTTTTACTGTGTTATTGTCACGATCATTGAAGATGTATAAAAAGATTGCGACATAATTTTCAGTATAGCTTATTTTGCTGAACTGTGTAGTGCAATGGATCACAAACTCAAAGAATTAACTTGGTCTGCTTGAAAAGTAATGCAAATTGTATGGGAATGGATTAAATATTCAAATTAAGAGTATTCAAATCACAAAAATGGGTATAACAAACTGTGACTCATTGAGTGAGTGTGTACTGAGCCTACAATGAGCAACCCTCCCCTTCCCCTGTCCCACATTGCTAGCAGTATCAGTGTCAGTACTGGCACTTTATTGTTAGTGCATTCACTCCCTTCTCGCTTTGATAACACTGATCAGCATTTCTTGGGCAGCGATTGGCATTGCTTGCTGCTTGAGAGATACATTTTGTATTTTTGTAATGCCTTATGGGGTAGTATCAACTATGAATTAAGAGAATCGAATCAGAAAGACTTCAAAATACGAGTCCGATTCTAACAAAGCCAAAGAGAAAAAAATAATCTATCATCTTGCAAAATTCGGTTTATGAGAAATAGGAATAATCAAACTTCAAATTTTGAGGTTTCCACTGTAGGTACTCCTCCTGTTCCTTTGTTGGAACCGAGCCTGTCAGTTTTGAAAATCATATTCTTGCAGTTATCATCAAATAGCCAATATTAAAAGCACTTAAAAAAAATATAAAATGTGTGTTTGTGGGTGGGCAGAAAGCTTTGAGGTAAAATCTTCTAAAAGACATTCAAAACTTCAACCTAGCACAGAAGCAGCCTTTTTTACAATTACGTCATTTGAGTGAGTGTGGTTAATTAAGGTAAGATCCGCAAATCTCTATGATTTTGTTAGTCACTAGAATGCACTTTCTCTGTTGAACACATCTGGGTAAAATATTGCTTGTAATTTTTTTTTAATTTTTCTGTTTGAAAAAAAATTAACCAACCCCAATATGATCTTAGTTTAGAAAACTTGTGTTTTCCTACAATTTTCATGAGCATTTTTTTTTGTCAGTTTTATTAAAAAACATTATTTCAAACAAATTTTGATAAAACAAGACTTGACAAAGGAAGAAAAAAGGAAAAAAAAAGACTGAAAGCCCTCATCATATAATTTATTAAAATATACATTTTTTCCCCCTACAATGCTAAGAATCATCTCTTCTTGCCACGTCTTATAACTTGCCAGCCATCCTCTGCTTCCTGCGGTTGCTCATCTGTCTCCATAGAATCAGCATTACCTTAAAAGAAAAAAACAAAAAAAAGATGTTAGGTATTTAATATGATAAAAGGTACACATCACCAAAAAACTTTTCCTCATACAGTAATATCCTGTTAAAGGCACTATGCTTGACAAGTTTGTTCAGTATGTGGTTAGGAGGTGTGTATCTTCATAAAAAGTGTAAAAAAGGATCACTTAAACCTTTGACCTGAGCAAGTAAAATTATTTCCTGTAAATGAGAATGTTACATGCGTGAACGATAGGTGCAGTTGTTATCAATTAACTTTTTTTTTTTCATTTATATATATTTTTTCCTGGCTTGCTTTCCTTTACTTCATTTATTTTATCTTATTTTCAATTTAACGACAAAAATAAATAATAAATATTTATATATATAAATTTCTCATGGTCATTATTTAATGCTTTTGGCATGGGCAATGATGTACACTCTCTTGCATTAAATAAAACTCGCCTGGGTCTATCAGTGAGAGTGTTTGTACAATGGGCCATCCATAGAGTCCAACATGACTTTATAGTGGCTGAAAGGTTTAGATCCCATTAGGCTTGCAAATGGGGGGATGATGACCACAAGCCGCTTAATTTTTTTTTTTTGATGTTGAAGTGTGAGACAGATAAGCAAGCATCAACCTTCTTTGTCTTCCTGTAGGCCTAGCTTTGCCTAACCTGTCTTTACCTTCATGCTGCTAGTGCTAGGATGATATTTAACTTATTATCAAGTCTGATATTGGTTTCCATTTGTGACAGTCAGTTTTTTCTTGAAATGCTTCATTTTCTCTGCCATTCAATTATCAGATTGAAAAAAAAACAAAACAACATAAACATCGAAGTATCTATTTCAGCTGAGGTATATGAACCTCATAGATAAGCCTCTTGATTGTTTTGTAACACACAAGATTTTCATACATTTTGAGGACTTGTCTGACAAAAGTTTGTGCTTTCGAATCATACCATTTGTTATTATGGTTTAATTTTTGTTTAATCCAAAATAACCCCCCCCCCCCCCCACCCCCAAATAAAAAAAAAGAAAAAAGAAAGAAAAGAAACAATAAGAAAACACAGGATAGCCAGAATTTGCATGTGACTGCTCTAGAATTTGTAATTAAGATCTAACACCACAGACAGATATAAAAAGTCCTCACCTCTTGAACTTGATGACTGAGCAGAGTTTAAATAAGTCTGATTTTGTTGAAATCTTGGAGGAGGTTGATAAGAGAGAGCAGAATCTGGCACCATTACATCAGCCTGGTGGAAGCAAGGAGAACATTTTTCTCACTTCAGCTTGTTGATAATAGGACCAAGGATCTAAAATATTTTGAAATAATCTCCAGAACTTAGAGGGCTCCTAATCTTTTTTGTTTACCTTATAAGAAAACTAAAGGTTAACTCAAATGACATGAATCTCTGAGAAGTATTATACAGCTTGATCTCAAATCAAAACCATCTCTGTTTCAGTATAACATAGACGTTACTAATTTTCTTGTTTCATCTTAACGATTAAAATATTTTGCTGATTTGAATGCAGAAACAAAATAGACCTGACTTTTAGAATGGGAAAGAAGCATCCAAGCATAACAAACATATTTCAAAATATTCATGTCATTGTTTCGTGTTAGATTCAAGAATTATATTAAACATTAGTGCATTCAAGACTGGTAATTATAAAAAGTTCTTTTATTTTTCCCACTGAAACAATATGGCTCCTGTTTCTTCAACTCACTCACCGTGTCAAACTCCAAAGGCTCTCCTCCTGACAGGCAGCCCTGAACAGCTGGCCGCGGCAGCGATTGTAGAAGCTGCTGAATTTCCTGCGCCGTTTTCTCCTGACATAACCTGTAGTACAAACAGATGAGGCGGGCAATCTAAAGAAGAAAGAAATCACAAGAGTATGCTACAATCATAACAGTAAAATATCTGCTAGACATTGTTATAAACATTTAGGACTCAACAATAGTAATCAAGCCTAAAAATTTTACTTAATAGAATCAACCTAATACAGTAATAGCATTAGCAATTGACATTTCATGTTTTACATGGTCTGTGTTGTTTTTTTGTTTTTAAACTATATGGAAATTAAAGAATTTGGACCCCATTTGAAGGGTTTGTTATGAAAAGTTAACAAGTTAATGAGCCCACAATGAAAAGTTATTCACAATGGGATTTGATTACCAACTTAATTATGCCATCAAGAGAGCAATGTAACTGAATTAAATGAACGTCGGGAATGAACGATTAGCAATATGTTTTCATAATAAAAAATTTACAGTTGAAACTTTTGCAGCTGAACAAAAATGTCGCCGTAAATGAGGCTTATCATTACTTTAGGAAGTTTAGCTATTTTCCTATTGGATGTAAGATCAATGATTTTCTTTGACTTTAACACAGTTATTTGCAATAGATATCAATGTGTACGGAATTTCAGAACCTAGTTTTAGCAATGAGAAGCCACTGATTTAGTTTGAGAAGATTGCACATTAAAAGATAACCTGTGCTGTCCAATATTGAAAAAAAAAATGTACACAGCTGAGACATTGTCTGAGCTTTCAGGTTTGGGGATATATATGGTGTTTATTCTCCATTTGTTTTAAAAGTCTCTAGTCATAATATGCATCCAGCAGTGACCAGATACATGCATGTTTGATGAATTAAACAGGGATGATAGTTGGACACAAAATTTTGTATTGAGTTTTTAAGAATTGGTTAATGCAAGTGGCGCAGGCAGGAGCTTTCTCTTCCCCCCCACCACCTAAGACAAAATTTTATTGTAGAGAGAGCCATGATTGTGAAGCATTTTCTTGGCGATTTAGCTCTTTTTATTTATTTTTTTTTCACTTTGCTCAGAGGTTGAATGGCCTGTTGTAGCCCATCTACAGCTGTGCTCTGCCAACTTTTAACAAACCCTTATTGCCCCCTTTGATGGCAGCAATTAATATCTCAGTGGATGATATACAAATTTTTTACATACTCCACAAAATTAGTAATCACCTCTTGGACGCTGTTGTCTTCCAGAATAAGATTAAATTCTGAATTTAGAACCCGTTCAAGGAAATCCTCCACCTCATAGGTTTCTAGACCCTCTGTGAACAAAAAAGCAAAAATTAAGGAAAACAGAAAAGTAATTGGGAGATAAAGTTACGATAAGCTCAATTCTATGAACATTTAGGGAATTCAGAGAAATAAAGAATTCAACATGAAATATTTCTTTGATGGATATATGCACATCATTCCAAGCCAATTTCAAATGTTACACCACAGTCCATATATTGATATAAAAACGACATAAATATAATTGTGATCGTAACCCCAGAATGAAATGCAACCTCAAGCCTTTGGTTTAAGCCCAGCCACCTTTGACGTTCCTATCTTTTGGATTTTTGAAGGTCTTACAAAGTTATATTTCCCTTTCTCTTTTATT